>JAWCTZ010000960.1:0-27321 GCA_036850595.1 Rhyacichthys aspro | reverse complement strand
TAGTAAAATGCATAACTCTGCCTACATGACGGAGCAGCTGGCAACAAGTGGCCTCATCTGGAACCGCCATCAGCCTCTTGTTAAAAGCAGCGTGCTAGTGGGCGGGACCATGGCGGCATGCGGTCTCAGCCCAGCCATAAGCACACACTGGGAACTGTGCACAAAAACACAGGTCACAAAACAGTTTGCTTAATATGTGTGTGTGGGTGTGGACACACACACGATAGAGAATCTGTGCCGCCTCCTTTTCCTCTCTCCGAATCCTGTCTGTGTAATTGATCCCAGACTGGACATTGGAGTTGCCAGGAGCGATTCATATCGTTTTTATCTTTTAGACAAGCCCTCTACTGCTTCCAGATGGAAAAATCACTCCAGGCTCCGAGTTTGTTTATGAAAAAATTGTAATGCTTTAATGTTTTTACCTTACAAAAGCCGAGCAGCAGAGGGAAAGGCCGCTATGTGATAAAACCTGTTGCAGATGTGTGTCACTATGAAGAATCACAGGCCGCAAAGATAAAAAGAGGTGTGTTGTTTGTGTTTTCTGAGTCATGTGATTGAAGAAGATTGCGCTCCTCCATGTTGTCATGCTTTCTCTTATTGATAGACGCTTCTACCAATTTGATCTGACTTATTTCCATTCATACTCTGGCAAGTCATGTTGTATTCTGCCATGTTTTCAAGGCTCAACAATAAGTACTTGTGGCTGGTCCCTTCTTCTCACTGTATTCAAGTAGTTGCACAGAATTATTGAGTATTTTTACAGTCACCTTTCCTGCAAACAGCCCTCTGGTGACCTCTCCTGTAGCGGCAAAGCCCATTTCAAAACCTGTAACTATCCACTTTACTGCCTTGTAAAATTGCCTAAGGGAAAAAGAGGACACAAAGAATCACCCTCTTGCTAATCTTTATTTATTTATTTTTTTTTTACATGAAAACCCGTTATTTCTAGATGTTGTGGGTTGAAGCTTTTTATCTCTTTGTGAGAAAATGGTATTTTATGCAACAGCTGATATTTGTTTGAAGTTAAAGTTTCAATGCAGAAAAAAGTTGGCATATGTGAGTTTAGAGCAACTTTGACAACGACTACATATGGGTATAGCTAAACAACCGGGTCAGAACAACAAAAATGCAGATTCTGCACTGTACAGCTACATACATTCAGTGGAGGAGAAACATTAAGGGGTCATAGATGACTGCAGAAGGGCAACACAATTATGGCCGCCGCAGTGTATACTAGAAAAAAAGATCACTATGTAAAACAAAAGGGCATAATGACCCCAAGAGGACTTCTTATCAACAGGGAAAAAAATTTGCCGGAGAGGGCTACGATTTTTTTTTGGCTCTTTTGTTTTATGTTTTTGTCTAGGTTTGTCTATTAACATTATTTTATATAACCCTCCTCTTTAAACAAAAAAATTAAAAGTTGGTCTTTTATTATTATTTTGTTGTTGATTTGTTTTTTTTTTCCCTTGGCCTGACCTAGTGGCAAGCTTGTTTTTTATTTAAGATAAATACAAAAAAACAAACAACAACCCCATACTTACCCTCGTTTCCTTTCCTGCGGAGGTGGTTGGTTTATTTGTTTCTCTCTACTTGTATGTATTTTTTTTTCCCGGAGGATGGAATAAAATTGTGTTTGACTTCCCAATTACGCCGGTGAAGCTTATATAGCCATTTGACTGTCATGGCTGAAGCATTTTTGAAGCTCATTTTTGGTTTTAGGGAAACATGCAGTGTTTAAATGGCTGATACTCAAACACTTTTCTGTTTTGAGTGTGTGTTTTTTTCCTGGTTCTTGGTAGTAAATTGGGTAGAGAGTCAAGGTGTTCTCTAAATTCACCAGAACAAAGTTTTAACATAAAACATGGCCAGGGTGACAATGATTTTAAGCGTACTACAGACCTGAGGGAAAAATGATAGCATCTACCTAAAACAATTTGAAAATTGATGTCTGTGTACATGTCAAGCCCATTACTGCATGTCACAGTCCAGAGGTTTAGACACACTTTGATGACGTATAAAGCCATTTGGCAGATTTGGAAGTCCTTCCCCACAGTGATCTATGCGTGTTCAAAACATTATTAAATATTCTATAATTGACTAATCTTTACAAACAGAAAGAAAGGCTTGGGAAAAAAAAATGGCATTTGTTTTATATTGTTTTTTGATTCCTGATAAATAGAAAAAAACAAAGTTTAAAAAAAAAGAGATTGTTTTTTTTTGGGGGTTGTTATTTTTATTTATTATATAATTAAAAATGAAAATATTTGTTCTGTTGTGAGTTGATATAGGGGAAAAGGGTTGAAGGAAAAGGACATGTACTCCACACCGCTAGACAAAAAAGGGGCCCTGAGACAAAACTCCCTCGCTAGGGGGGTTGGGTTACTGAACAATAAACGCAGAAGGAAGGGGAAGGGGGGGGGACAAGAGAAGGAAAAGGTGTTTGGGAGGTGGGGGGGGGGGGTTTGAGGGGGGGGGGGGGGGGGGGGGTGTTGGGGGGGGGGTGGGTGAGGGTTTCTCTTCCCCCAGACCTGGGTGGGGGGTGTGTTGGGCGTCGGATGTTACTTCTTCCCCCTTATGCGACGAGCCCAAAAACTCTCCCACTTGTTGTTTGCCGAGGCCTGCTTTCGTGCATTTTCGGTTGCTTAGCTGTTTCCGGGAGTGCTTGTCGGGACTTCATATAAGTTCCCTGACGTGGACCTGCCTCTGCTCCTTCAGTCCACTCGTGCCTCATTATGGACTGAGAAAATATGTTCACATCATTGAATGATAATTTTTTGCAAACAAATATGTCAGTGCCACTTTATAATACAAAAAGGAACACATTCCATCATGAGGCATCCTTGTTGTTTTTGCGGTTGTTGTATTATGAGCAAAGAGTTATCCCTCTTGCCTTGTTAGTAAACATACTGCTGGTATCATCAGACCTGTGTGAGAACATGGCGGACAGCCAGCCTAATTTTGTGTTTGGCTGCAGAAGTTACTATGAGATTTGTGTAAGACAATATTTAGTGGTTTTCCTCTTGGGACTCAGTGAGCAGAGAGGCCCCTTCCTGCTGCCCTTGTCCCAAGGCCAGTCAGCTGGCTGGGCTCTGTGTTTCAGGTATGGGGCCAAAAGGGAGTCTGTGACATGAGAAGTGAGCCAGCAGGGACATGGGGGTCATGGACTAGGCCTCTGTTTTACGAGCACAAGTCTTTACACAGCCTCGCTCTTCCCGCCTGCACATAAATGATGATAGAACAGCATGATCGTAGGCTGGTTAATATATGTTAGCCTAGAAGAGCAGTACCCTTCTCCTCCTCCACATTAGTGGTCCCAACACAACTGTCAACTGAAGGAAACACAGCAGGAGGAAAACTCGACTGCACTCAGTGTGAGTTGTGCTGGGACCATGAGGCACAAGGATAGCTTTACTTACAAACAAGAAGAAGCTGATACCATTGCAAGTGCTGGGATTCAGAAAGTATAATACAAAGTTAGTGGCACAAAGGCTTTTTTTCCGTCACAGAGAAGAAATCAGAATTAGGAGATAAGTGGAAACACACATCCTCTGACTGAGCCAACAAAGACTATTTTCTTATCCAGAGACGGAATCATCTGTTGTTCAGTTTAAGCCACACATCCCAATCCAGGTGGTCCCATCAAATGAGAGGTTAGCTATGCTTTCAGCTATGCCAATGGTAATGACTGATTTAATCATAGGGCACGCTCAGAAAACCCACCTGTTTTGTCAAGTGTTGCATTCACATAAAGTACTGATGCCAAGTGCTCACAGTGGGAGCGGGTGGCACATGTTGAGACTGCAGTAATGTGTTACCCAGATCTCTATATAGTCTCCACTCTCCGGGTCTCATTTTGTTCTCTCATGTCCTGCCAACAAGACGAGAAGTTGCTCAAGCTTGGCCCAGCCAGATTTGCTCAATGGGGCACTGCACCTGAAAGCTTTTACATTAAAAAGAGGGACTAGATAAGATGCAACCTTGTTTTTACACCAATGACATCGCCCAACTACAGATCACCAAGTAAAACTGTTTTTGTGCATCTTAAATTGGCCAGCCACTTGGTCTTCTTCTTTATCTTTTTAAAAGTTGCAAGCAGCAAGGCAGCAAATCAGGCAGTCAGCCAACAAGTGGCAGGACTGCTGAGTTATAAAGGATCTGGTTCATCAGCAAAAAAATTACTTTGACAGTACACAGTAATATGTTTTCTGTTTAACATAAATAATCATTCAAAAGTTGCTGTATTTGTTCAGTTTAGATACAATAGCTTAGCCGCACCCTGTTGTGCCAGGTTTAGACTATAACTTTGTCACACGCACATAGAATGAAGGTTGACACACAAACATAAAATAATCCAAGATATCAAATACATTTCAATTCATTGATCAAAATGATGACTGTCTGCCATCTGGAAATTGTACATTTCTTGAAAGGCAAAATCCTTTCTGACAAAGCATCGCAGCTGTTCCACCAGTTCCACTGTTTTTTGTTTTTACTTTTGCCTCGTGCACGAACGTTTTCTGTAGCCGATCCAACATGTGTTTGTGCCAAACCTCTGCAGTGTTGCTGAATTTTTGCAGGTGAAGCAGACTAGCTGGACTTGACAAACTGCCAGAGGCTAATGTCTATAAAATGTTGCTTTACGCAACCCTTTTATTATCTTTGTCTGTTGTTCTCTGGCTTTGAACTTCATATCCCTGTTTATTGAATGCTCAGAACCCATGTTGTTTTATATTGAATGTTTATTATATGAGTCTATCCTCCAACATCTTCTAAATATAGTCCTCATCTTCAAAATCATCTGCAAAAGGCTGATGCCTTTACTAATTACAGCCTTCTCTTTAGTCTGGAGATGCCTCCTGTCAGAGCAGGTTTATGGGCTGCACGCAGGGTTATACTGATCCATCCTCATGCTAACCACTCCTTCCTTCCTTCAACCCTGGGGTTGGGGGTTGGAGGTTGTTTTCAATTGACATTGTGAGTGATGACTTTCTACAAAAAAAAAGAAGCTATCTCTGCCAGTTCATTGAATAATATATAAAGCAGTGGCATCATGTTGACACCCTACACCTTTGGGTCTCATTTATCGTCTCTGGAGCTCAGCTCTGTGGAGGGAACAGAGGGACTGCAGAGTGTAGTGCTCGGCCAACACTTTCACCTGCTGCTCTATGGGGAAAAGTCTGTATGGGAAAAAGTCTGACCATGGGTCCTTTTTATTTCTTTCTCCTCACATTCTTGGCATCTCCTCTTCAAGGTAAAGTTTTCTTTTCTCTTTCAATGACTATAACAATAGGATTAACGAGTGGCAGACAAGCTGAGACCAGTATACTTCCTCTTGATCATTAACTACTGTCATTATTTTCTCAAACTGCTGAGCATAGCCAAAGACAGGGTAATAAAATAGCATTTGTCAAAAACACCAGAGGCAAATAAACAGTGACTGTGTTAAATTATGTGTTGCTCATCCTCAAGAGCTGACACAGTCAATTCCCAACAAACTGTGAGGTCCTTAAGTTAATATTTAAAATTGAACATTTAAAGATGTAGTATTGTTATAGTAATATTTGACATTATTATTTGATTAGCCGCTAATTAAGTTGTATTTAAGTGCTGAAATGCTATATGTGCATTGCACATATTGTACAAATGACAACACTTGTGGCTCTCTAAGCTGCTCTATTCACAGTATAGAAACCATTGGAAATAGTGCACAACAAATATACATGACTAAACATAATGTGAATGAAACTTTAACATGTCTTGTGTGTAACAGAAACCTCAGTGTGTGTCTTGTGTTTCAGGCCTGGAGATATTTGACCCCGAGGAGGTGGAGTACATTCGCACCAACCTCACAGTGGCTACAGGAGGCTCTGTCACTTTAGACTGTGGCTCTACTCCACCCCATATCTTCATCTGGGGCTTCACTAAACCAGGCACTGACAACAATGTGGCAGTGGCGTACAACTATGGACATGGCCCCAAAGTCCAGTCTCTGTCCAGCAGCCTGGGACACTTGAGCATTCCTGATAACACTTCTGCTCTACTCATAGAAGACGTTCAGCCAGAAGCACAGGGCATGTACACCTGCCAGGCTCTGTACACACAAGACCAGGGAGCCAGTGTTACCTTCTATTTCACAAAGCTTACTGTAGTGGATGACTCCATGTAAGTCTGGTATTGTAGTTATCTCATGTCTCTCTTGTAAATTCAAACGTATTTGGTCAGTGGAAACTCTACCATTGTCTCCAGGTTGTGTCTGGTTTTTATCTCTGTAACCCTCTAAAGCATGACATATATTGACTAATGGTATTTGTAACCTTTTGCATCATCTTAATAAACTTTGTGCATTAATATTAAAATAAATGCCCTTTTGTTTTCTTTTTGTAAAATATAAACACACTGTTGTTATATAACATCAATAACAACATACAACATCATTTTTAAACCACGGTAGCTACAGTGTCATGTCCACTACATTACATAATTTTGATCTGAAACTCTTCAAAGTCCAAAAGCATGGTCCATTGAGGATATGTCAAGTAATGCCCCTTTTTTTGGTTTGGACAACATTGAAGTGATGATACCTAAAAGTGTTAAGTTTGGGATTGTATAAATGAGACAAAGAAAAGAAAACAGTATTATGTTTTAAATGCATCTGAATACTCTCTTTATAATACACATGTGCACTTACTGTATTTTATGAATAGTGAGAAGCTGTGTTGGTTGTTATAAAAGTCTTTTTTGACTTAGTAAGCTGTGCCCCTGCTCCCGTCTGCTTCCCCCAACTATCTATCTTATAGACCCCTTTCACAAAACATTTAAGTATCCTTTTGTACCCAAATGACAACAATCAGGCAGGTGCATTCTACAGGTGGCACCTATGTAGCATCCTGAAGCCTTCGTAAAACACGTTGGATGAATGCTTGATGTGAGTATTTATTTTGAATTTTACATAACACATGATCGCAGCGACCAAGTGGTATGCCGTTGGATTTGGTCCAAACACAACATGCTCCACTTGTGGTTTGTGACATCTGAAGGATAGAAGGGCCTGAGGCTGAATCAGGCGAGTTAACAACACACTGGCTGATTCATAAGGAGTGCACTCATTGAGGCTGAGCCGGAGAGGAGCGGCTGAGGAAGAATGGTGGGCGGAGGGGAGAGGGCCTGGCGTTAACAGGTCGGCTCTGCAGCAAGGGGCACAAATTCCAAGGCAGACAATGAGCTTTTTTGTTCCCATGGGCTCCTTAATGAAGGGGTGTAGCTGCGTGGGCAGAGGGTCCAAGCCTGGGCTCAAGGAGAGTGCCGACTGACAGACGTGGGAGATGGAGAAGCAGCACATTTGGAGACAACCCCGGCCTTATCTGTTTCTCATCCACCGGGCCAGCATCTGTCAGCGTCCCCTTTTGCCCCCCTCATCTCACTCTTTCATTTCCACATTCATTTCCTTCCCATTGTCTTGCTTGTTTTTATCCAAACAGCAAAAGGAAATCACACTGAATACTGCCTGAAACCAATGCAAAACAACTTGTTTGCCTCTGCAGATGAGTCTCACTTAATTCATACTGTACTGATTAACACAGAGTTGGCATGTGTGAGCATAGTCATTTTTTAGTTAGAGCCATGTTAGCAATTACAACAGAGTTCTGTGTTTGATTAAACATTTTTCATTATGAAATATTTGTTTTATTTAGTGTGTAAATTTATTTTTTTAAGAAAATACAACATAAAAAGGGCTTTGAAACAAAAGAGTCTAAGTAGCGCTTTACCAACTTGGACCAAAACCATGGCATAACCATATTTAACTGACTCCTAAATTATTTTTTTGCAGTTATTTATTAATTAGTTTATTTATTTTTATGAAAAATGTGTCAATAAACAGTATTACGATTATCTGCATTAAACTCTTCTAGTCGTGACTGATGAGTCTTTTTTTACTTGATATGTTTAAATCAGAAATCTCAACTTTATGTCTGCAGACAAGACTGTTGATGGGAAAGATGTTTAATTCAAGTCAACTCGGCAGATGTTGCAGAATCAACTGCATTAAAAAAAAAAGACTGAAAATACCAGGCGGAAGAGGCTGTGCCACGCCTGAGCAGAAGCTGAGTGGATGTGGGTGCCAGGAATATCCTTGCCTCAGAAAAGGAAGAGAAGTATAGACTGGCAAAAGCATGGGCAGACATGCCGTAAGCAGACAGACACTACATTTGTGAGCAGTAAACCAGCTCCTATTATCGAGCCACCACAAAGACTAATTTACAGTAAAACTCATAAAGGCTGTAAACCTTAAAAATGTGTTTGTTGTACTGTCCAATGCCAAGAACAGCCCACAGTCAAATCACAGCGCATTCTAACTCATGCCTTGTTGAATACTATTTATTACACACTATTCAGTCATCTATCCAAATATATTAGTATAGTTTTCAACAAACTCTGTTACCTCTGACACTTAAAGCAAACTGGTAATAAATTGTCAAGTGTGGCCTAATTGATGTTGTAAATTATATGTTTTTATCCTTAAATATAGCAGTATATTGCTGTATGTCATTAACATTTGATGATAACATTTCACACCATTTCACTGTCACGCTAAATGCATTTAGCCAGATTGTATCTAGAGGAATACATGTTGTTCTGGGCTGCATACACTGCTTACACTACTCAACTTCTTCAACAGATTGGGGCCAGTGGGTCAATAGTGCACTCAAAGCACCAAGGCATTTTACATAAAGTAATGAGCTATCAAGTATTCAGTGAAGCAAAGAGCAGCAGCCTTAAGTGAACAGTGAAGGGAGTGTTCAGCCGTTCAGGGGTCATTGCAGTGGAACAGCCCATCAGAGCCACATCAAAGGCCTGCCTCAAATATGGATGGCTCTGGAGCTGGGCCGGGAAACCCACTCTGGAGATCATTCATCAAGTGCTGTGCAAAACCAAAAGGAAGGAAGACAGTGAAATACTCAACAGTCTGTTGTTTACTCTTCCATATCTTCTCTTTATATTATTACAAAACTTTACACAGACAATTGCTATTCTCAACATTGAGCGGAACACATATGGACAATGACAAAAAATAAAAAGTATTTCTCATCCAAAAAGCATAAATAATATAAAAGACAACTTTTTTCTTTAAAACAGATACATTCATATGAAATAATATTTTACTACTAAAAAAAATAAATAAGTCATCTAAAAAGTTTTTTTTTTCTGTTCAGTGTCCTCCCTCCAGTGGGATATAGTTCTGTTCTGTTTAAGCAAAACACCCTTTTCATTTGTGTTTCTGTCCACTGGGTTTTGCTTCAGTCTTTTAAAGCCACTTGTTCTCCTGGTTTACTTGCGTAGTTTAGTCCAAAAATACGTCCAACAAGCCCATGTCACCGTAACATGCAGTGTGTCTGACTTTCTGCTTCCGTCCTGTGGAACTCTTCTTCCACTCCCTCATGTCCAGGCTCTCTCACAGGGCTCTGTTATGGCCCACACTACAGCAGTGTGTATGCGTGTGGCCAGTGCTCAGACTTCCTGTGAGCTGGGCTGGATCAGCTCTCCTGCCAGGCTGCTGCTCGAGATCCAGCTAGGCTTTTTGTCACAGTCCAAGTCTGGAAGAGCAAGGGTCTCCCAGCACACCACAGGCCCATCCACATCCACACAATCCGGCTCCTCGTCAGCTAGACAGAACAAGTCATAGTTTAGACCTCGGACAAAAAACAAAACAAAAAAACATTCTGTATGTCGTCATGTGTCCATAGTAGAGGCTATTTGTCCCATTTATCGTTTGCTTATGGTGTGAAGTCCTTTATCACTTCTCATATAAAATTAACTGAACAATGTAACAATATTCAAATAATTTTAAGTGACTATTTCTCACTTACTCTTTAATTAAAATGTTAAACATTGTATAAATTGCCATACTTAATTGCAGTACATACTCTTACATCCATAGACAGAACAGTGAGCCAGGGGCTGTCACACATTTGTACATTTGCACTTGCAGTAGCAAGTAAGCAGACATTTGGCAGCAAAAGTGATTATCATATTTAGAAAAAAGGTCAAAATATCAAGCGGGACAAGAGCATGTCTCAAAGCTAGATCTATCCACAGTCTTTCAACGACTACTTAGTAAAGTATCAAAGTACCATGTGCCACAGACACAGCCTATATACACAGCCAGAACCAGGTTAAAACACAAGAAGAGAAATGGATTTGGTGCAAAAATATGCCTCACCAGTTCTGTCTGCTGGACAGTTTTCATTGTTCCCGATCAGGCAGCAGGGATGCTGTGAGGGCGACTCCTTGTGCTCGTGTGGCTGGTATCCGTCATTGGCATCCTGCTCACCAGTCTGTCTGTGGCTGTCAGAGCCGTGGCAATGTGAGGACACCTGGCCTAACGGCACCATCTCTAGGCCGTCCTGCTGGCATGGAGCCACGCGGTGCATTAGAGGCAGTGTGCAACTGGAGAAAGTGCCATTGGTCTTGTTGTGACATCTGGTCAAATACACAAAGAAGTGGGTACAATTATTGAGCGCCTCATATACTAGTCTTCATTTTTGCAGATATGTATTTTTTTTCTTGTCCAAAAAAAAAAAAAAAAAAGCGATTGTTCACTATAGGCGTTGTGAATTGTTACTTTTTTCAATATTTTAGGCAGCATTGAAAATCCTATCTGGCGAGTAACGTAATGTGGTTTTGGACAAATTCTCAAACTGCAGTTCCCTTGAACTCAGCTCTCCCTCTAACGGTACATGATTGGATTGTCACCACACCCCCTCTTTCCCCAGCAGCCAGAGGTAAATAAACACAGGTCTCATTAGGTCTACTGGCTGGGTGCACACAGGGTAAACTGTGATGCTGGGGACCCTTAAATACATAAACAGGATGAGTAGTAGGGAAAAGACGCATGTGTGTATGGGACTATTTATTAAGCTACAGGCCTTGCCATTCTTATAGGACAGGTCTCCGTGTAAATTATTAAATATTTTTCTTTTTTTATTTTAAATTTTATACAATTGCAGTACATTTATGTTATATTTTAAACAAAGGTGTTTTTTTTAATTGTACCTACCTGTTGTTGTTGCAGAGATTCTGACAGCTCATACAATCAGATGACTCAGTTTGGGGAAGAGCTGAGTACATCCCTCCACCCTAACAACAAACAGCAAAACATGAGTTGGAACCAAACTAAAGTCTAACTAAATGTGAAGATGGTCAGACTGAGTTCTGTAACTCACATTATGGTGATGGTAAGAGTGCGAGTGCTCACAGTCCCGAGTGCTGTGGGGCAGGGTGCCATCATGGCTGTGAGGGTGACCAGGTGAGAACAGGCTACCTGAGCCATTCATCAGAGGCACACCATTAGGGAGTTTGTGGTGGAGGTGATGGCACCCCTGGGGTAACATCTGTCCGCTGTGTCCATGGCCCCCATGAACCCCTCCATTGATGCGGCTGGTGCCTGCCACTGTGGTGTACTCAAGAACATAGCCGTTCATCTCTGCCGGCTGATAGCCAGCATAGCCAGGGGAGTACTCTAAAGATAGAGAAAATATACCAACCCAGTATTAACATCCAATTACAACACATTT
Organism: Rhyacichthys aspro; assembly: GCA_036850595.1. Taxonomy (NCBI): domain Eukaryota; kingdom Metazoa; phylum Chordata; class Actinopteri; order Gobiiformes; family Rhyacichthyidae; genus Rhyacichthys; species Rhyacichthys aspro. The sequence goes on along the minus strand of JAWCTZ010000960.1, from coordinate 15,745 downwards.
GCAGTGTTACTATTCCATTCCAGTTTAGCCAAGCAAGTCTATGAGTCAGCTCATAGACTGTCTGCGCATTAACAGGGTCCAATAGAGCCTTTTGGGCTACAATACAAATTATTATAAATTTATGCATTTTTAGCATGTTTTCCAGGATAGGTACAGGTTTGTTCTAAATTATACTCACTGTGCATGTTGTTCTGCTGGCGATTCCGCCACAAACACATGGCGATAAATGCCAGCAGGATGAGCACCATCACCCCCAGAACACAGCCCACAATAAGGTAGAGGAGTCCTCCGGGAGGACTGGGAGGCTCCTGAGGGTGTGGTCCTGGTGGAGTGATGGGGTGCTGGCTTGGGGAGCCTGGAGCCTGACGTGCTGTTAAAGCAAAGGACACAAAGAACAGCATTTAGCCACGAGCAACAACTACAAAACAAAGAAGTGAAGTATAAAAGGAAGCATTTGATGGTCTCATAAAATACACTACATTTATGTTGTAATTTTGGCGGTCAAAGCTGTCATTAAAGTTATGGCCTTAACAAAAACAAGCCTGGACTTTTGAGATGAAGAGGAAGTAAGGCTGACACATGATTCAAGTACAGTTTATGGTTCTTACCTTTGGTCTCACAGATCATTACGTTGCTGTATTCGCTCTCACCCCCATCATTAAAGCACTGCATCTTGATATCATAGGAGGTCTCAGGCTGGAGGTGTCCAATCATGTGCCAGTGTTTAACACCTGAGGGGGAGGGACAAATGGAGAAAACCAGGACAAAGGTGAACAATCACTTCCTGTTACAGCTGCTGTTGACTCAGGTTGCTCTAAGTTTACTCACAATCAGTGTTCACTCTCTTTATGTCACACACTGAGGTCATGTTCGTTCATGCTCTCTATCACCCCCCACCCACCCCCCACCCCACCCTCCGCACTCTGTCAACTCCATGAGGCCTCAGACAGTTGCTTGGCTTTAGACAAGCTCCATATATGGCAGCTTCATGTTTGTCCTGGCTTGCCTCCAGTGTTCCCACTCCACACATACACCTCTACTACACTAAACACACTTGGTACTAACTCAACTTGGTACTCTGGACTCACAGACGAGACTACAGGATGGAAATGCAGCATTTCCAGCAAATAAAACTGAATTAAGGCGCTGTTCCCTCTGTGTGCTGATAAATATGCCTAATGCCTAATCTAATAAATCACCAAGTGCACACAACAAGTGTTATCCAAAGCTAAATTATTACACTGTACACTGAAGATTAAATTCACCATAACCATTACTGTCCAAGATTTCTGTATGGTTACGGTATGTCATCACTATTTGATTTGATTTGACTGATTTAGTCAGGTTGTTCGAATAATTTAAAAAATGTGTTGACTTACAACACTTAAATCCACAAACCTCAAGTTGTACAGTTGTGTTGAAGGTAGTGTATAAAAACTGCAAACTTGTGGCAGACTTATCTGGCAAGAGAGAAGGTCCCACCTTCTCTTCCCGTACCAGGCTGACTGTTAGCATTCCTCACAGCAACCTGAGCCCTGCTCCTGTGGCTCCTCTCATATTTCTGCTCTGACCCATTAGCTGGCGACCATTTATTAAAAACAGATTTTGGTTTTCTGCCGGGGAGCAGCACTTATAAATCAAGCAGCAGAAATGCACAACACCACCGTATCCATTACTCCCAGTCTATCTGTACAGTGTGTAAGGACAAAGCTGCTACAGAGACTAAACAACAGCTAAGCTCAATGAAAACTGTGACTTACCTTCCACCACATCTCTTTTGTAGTCACTGTCATTGTCACTATCTGTGGGCCTGTAGTAAATGTAGAAGCCTTGGATTGGAGTGTTGTTGTTACTCGAAGGGCTATACTGGAATGGGATGGAAAAAGATTACATTAGATTACACCAATCTGGAGAGCAATTATTATTAAGGAGAGTAGCTTTCCTGCAACTAATGGTGGCCTTGTTATCTGCAGATGTACTAGACTGCAAGCTAAATCATGATTGCACTGTCTGTCTGGAGTTCAGAAATAAATGGGGCTGTCTGAGGTTAAGTAAATGTGGGGAACAATCTGAGTCCATCTGCACAAATGGCTTTAAGGAGCAAAAAGAGCTTTGAAGAGAGCAGAATAAAATGTGGATGACAAGGCCTCTTAATCTCTGTTAGAGCAGATCTGTAATCAGTGCAGCTGCTTAGTTGAAGTCTGATTGGTCCAGTGACTGAGAGGCAGCAGCAGCTCTTCACAGGTGAAGCATAAGGAAAATGACACACATCACATGCATTTGTACAAAATAAGACAATACAGTTCTACTTTCTTCTTTTTTAAGTATAGTTTAACTGTGTTTTCAGCATTGTGTTGTGTTCAGGATGTGAGAAAGAACAAATAGATACACATTATTATCTATTTATAACCCATTAACGCTTTGTATCTAAAACATATACATCTTTGCATAAGTTACAAAGCTGATAGTAAGTTTATACCATTTTGTCTGTACTTACAGTCCAGCGCAGCATTATCTGTGTGTCGCTGATGGCATCAGTCGACGAGATGTGGGGTCCGACCACGGGGCGGTCCGCCATCCGGGGGCTGGCCTGTGGGACCTGGTATGGCTTTGATGGGATGCTGTGAGGACTCTCCCCGTACATGTTCATGGCTACAACACGAAATCTGTACGTGGAGCCTGAGAGACGAAAATGAGGCAAGGTAACACAATTAATCCACAGTGTCTTAGGTGGCACTGGGAGGGTGGATAAATAGTATTATCACTTTAACTATCTGCAACTCTGCCATGTTTTATTAAACAATAATTACACATTACATGTAAGAGCATTTAAAAATAAAACACATTATTCTTATTCTTATTGTTGTTATTGTTCTTGTTGTTGTTATTATTGTTCTTGTTGTAGCTGTAGTTGTTGTTATTATTACAGTAGATAGACATATCTTTTGATACTGATCATATAATGTCAGGTTTGGCTTTTAGATCTATGTTTTTTATTTTAACTTGGTGAGGGTTTAAGCCCTTATCTTGGCAGCTGTGTTATGTCATGCTTTACTGGAGTGTAAAGTTTTAAAATACATGGATGCTCACCAGGCTCCAGGTTCCGGACTTCCACAGACAGTTTCAGAGGTGAGATATTATCTGCTGCCACAACCCACTCCGCACTGCGTCCACGCTTGTACTCAACACGAAATGCAGTGATAGGAGAGCCACCATTAGCTCTGGGGATCCAAGTGACATAAACTGAACTTTCAGTTGCCATGGAGATTGTTGGTCTATCAGGTGCCTCAGGTACTGAAGAAAGAAAGAGAGAGAGAGAAAAAAATCTGACTAATGCAGACTGCGTTCACTTTAAAGCAGACAGCAATCAGACCTGGCAACCATAATCACCACATCCCAGCTCATATGCAGATGAAACAAGTTCACAGAGAGACGGGAAAAAAAGAAGCAGCATGCCACAAAGGAATGTGTACTTACTGCCTGGGCTCTTAGCCACACAGTTACAGAGGGCAAGAGAAAGTGAGAGAAAAAATGGGTTAGTAAAAGATTCATGTGAGTATGAGCAGAGTATAGCTGCTTGTAGTGAGAGTAAACATGCATGCACACAAGAAAGTGCAACTGTGTGCACAACATCTTACATCCAAGGCGTTATTACAGCGTCAACTATCACTTCACTGTTTGTATTTTGAGGCTCAAAGTCATAAAGCAAACCACAGCTAAACAGTAAGCCCTGAAAACTGTTCACAACAGAAGCTGGAATATCTACACAACCATATCTACTTATGATATATGTAATTTTTCAGATACCTGCATAAAGTAGGCCTACCTCTGTCGTGTATGACCACTCCAAAGTGTGTGTTTGGTGTTTTGTCTTCTGGAGCTTTTGGGGGCAGCGACACCACTGGAGGTTTGGATGGATTCTTGTTGGAGGAGGTGCTCTTTTCTAAGAAAAGGAAGGAAAAAAAACCTGAGTGAGAAAACAAGGGCCAACATGTCTTTGGGGCTATCAGTTCCAACATAAAGAACGTGGGATAGGTCCGGATGTTGCCTCGGAAATCTAAAATATCCTCCTGCTTTGTTTTTTATCAGGTGGGTCTTGGGTTTTCACAACTCAGCAGCTTTAAGATAGCTGTTGGGTAGTTCATCCAAGTATCTGGGAAAGTGTATGTTGTTCAAAGTATCTGTATTTTAATGATAAAAAAAGTTTGGATTTACCTCATTCTCTGGTCTTCCCGACACTGTGCAGAACATTGCAAAGATTTTTTTTTAGACTTTTGAGAACCACCCTCAGGCTACAGTCATATTCGTGGTTTGTGGCATTTATATATTTGTGACCAGTGATTTTTTTTCAACCCTTGTGTGGTAAAGCATTATTCTCAGCTTTGTGGTTGTTGAATTTTATTTTCATTTGTCACGTAAAGACAATAAAACCTTACAGTGCAACTCTAAGTATCAAACACAAACTGCTCTCTTAGCGCAGCAAAGTAAAATTCCCATAAATTAGCTAAGGATCACTCTTGGTGTTATTTTTTTAGTATCCTTCAGCTCTACGCCATGGTTGTACTGACCCTTGCCGGTGCGGAAGGTGAGCATGGCTGGCTGTCCCTCGCCTGCTGTACTTCGAGCCACCATGAGGACTTCGTAGAGACTAGAGGGCTCCAACTCAGACAGCCTCAGGGTTTTCTCACTGCCTGGGACACGGACTGTATGCCAGCTCCCGACCACTGTCCCCATTTCATCGACCTGACGTACAGACAGACAAGCAACCATGCACAGACAAATGTGAATACAGGACTAAAAATGACAACGAGAAAAACAAAATCAACTGTAGGGCTGTTATTCACTGTGACTTTCCCTGAGTGAATAAGGATAAAGAAAGTCTTCAGAAACAATGCCTGGGAGATTTCTGTCACAATTTCCAACTTACGCTTAATGCTGCCAACAAAGTCTTAAATGGTATTGGAGCATTTTTATAGTCAGAGTGAGCTTATGAAAGAAACATGGGGCTTTAACCAGGAAATGGCCAAACATTAAGTCATTTCAAATCCTGGCAACATTTTAATAAATTACATTTTGCAATTTTCTTTTCAGTCTAATGGAAATTTTTTTGTCCTAAAGCAACCTTGACTTACCTTTCTGTATTTGACAAAATAGGCATTGATTGGGCTGCCTCCATCGCGGCCTGGCCTCCACTCCAGGTCATACACATCCGGTTTGTGGGTCTGGGGAGGACTAATGATGATTGGAGCCTCTGGTGTGGGACGATCATTGCTCCGGTCGGCGGGCAGGTGGACTGTGTCACTCAGGCCGTCTTCCTCAGTCAAGAAATGCTCAAGAGCCTCATCACTCTGCATGGGATGTAGTGATGGTGAAACCTCTGGGACATCAGTGGAGGCCGGCAAAGGGTCTATAAAAGAAAAAAACATGTATTAACAATTACCTACACAGATAATGAATATGATCATGAAATCAAGAACTTATAATGACATCTTAGAGCATGTGCTTCTTTCAGTTGTCAAGTAATAACAATCCTTTGGTCCATTTAAATCAGACATACCAAATTCGTAGATATTTTTTTGTTTCATTTGCAACCATTAAAAAGTACATAAATTCATTGTAAAATGTCTCAGTCAAGTCTAGTGTATTTCCTGTACATAACAAGGGTTTGAGTAGATCCATTTCATTGTGAATGCAGAGGTCTATGTTATTAGTCAGTTACTAACAGAGGTGGCACAAGGCCAGCTCTGGAAAGTTTTACATTTGGAACAGGACTTTTAATCTACATAAAATAACAAGAAAATCTGGATCTGCACAGCTCAACATAATCAGGCTTTGTTTGTTTTTTTCATTAAATGTTAAGCAGAGCCATAGCAGTCCACCTGGGCAAATCCAACACGCTGGGAACGTTATTATGGCTGACACCACTTGGCAGACTGTGGGTGGAACATTTCACAGACGTTGGGACCCTGAGTGTAGCCCACGAGGGCAGGGCCCATTCACCTTTTTGACACACCTCTCCGGCGTAGGAGAAATAGAGCCAAATTCTAAAACCATAACTAGTGAATACAGAGCTTAAAGCAGTGAGACCGCAAGGGCACTGTGCACTGCCCTGACTCTAGTTTTGTTCTGTTTTTGGTGTATGCTGCACTGGTTCACTTTGTAAAACAAACAGGCCTAGAGCTGGTAACACTAGACCTGATCCCGGGACGGTGGCCAGCTGCCACACATTCCACACTCCAACCATTAAAATACCGAAGAGAAGCAGACCCCAATACTACATCCAGCTCTACTCGGTCCTCATCTTTGCCTCTGTCTGCACTGCACCATTCTGCCCTCCACTCAGCGCTGACTGAGAGTGTAGCCATAGTTCCTCTTCTGCCTTGAGCGATATTAGAGGAGGTGATTGGCCACAGCGTCCCCACTGTCTGAGGCAAAAGAAACATATGTCCTCAGTAAAGTGCAGCTACACCTAGAGCGAGATACTCCGCCAGGCCTTACCAGAAAAAGGTCACTCCATCACTGGATAACTCATCTAAATCTTGAAGGATTATTACATAGAGACAAAAGGTGGTGTTTGTATGGACCTAGGCTCATTGAAGTGCATTTTCTATGCATTAAAATCTTCTGAAATATATCTTCTTTTCATGACTAACCACAATTGCACACAAATGTTTTTCATTTTTTGAATTATTGTAAAACACTGCAGAAATGAAGAAGAATCATTTTGGTGAGCATGGGCCTAGGCTTGGAGACTGGTACCTTAAACCAACTGAACCCAGACTGACCTGAGTGTTTACCTTTATTTACTATATTCTGCTTATCAGCCCCACGTTCTGTTTTTGTGTTTTAAACTTAGTGAGCAGCTAAAAGATATTAAATCTCATTCTTCTTCCTGTGGTCTGGAAAGAGGAGCAAAGCCTCGCCAGACCTGTCTGATTTGTACTCCCTGTGTACTGCATGTAGCTGTATTAATCATTGCACGGATCCAGGAGCGAGCCGGGGAATGGGGCCCTGACGCAAACGCTTAGGGAGGCTGAAGAGGGAGGCTTTGGGGGAGAGCAGTGGAGGGGGGTTGTGATGTGTTAATAAATAAAAGCCATTTGTGTATGATGTTGACAGCTGGGTGGTCTGGTCCTCGTCATAACCCTTCATGGCTACTCCTTACATTCCAGCGTCCGGAGGCTTATCCCCGACGGCGTGCACAAAGCTCACTCTCACGCTCAAGTTCAGTTCAAGGCTCAGGAGGAGGACAGCCTTGGCAAAGCCTCTCCCACCAGACCCTCAGAAAAAAACATTTATACTCACACTCACAGAGCAAAGATTCCCTACAGATACAGTATACTCAAAGCCGCTGCAATCCAGAAAAGCATTTTGGCTTTGTGACAACATCCACTTTTCTATAATGCATTTTCATGTCTACAACTGAGTCAAAATTGTCTCAATAAATTTAAAAAAAAATACATCTTTTAAAAAAATGGGAAAAGAGTATGTTACACAAAGTACAGATTGATATGTATTGACGTTTTAGTACCAAATAGAGTCCTTTTGTGTTAAGGACATTCAGTACTTTTGCTTTGGACATTTTTACTATAAATCTTGGCAGAATTGTGACATCCACCGTGACATTATGTAGATGGACCATTTAAGGGTTGTGTGAAGTATTATTCTGCAATGGGACAAAATATTTGACAAAAAATGGTAAACACTGCATACCTGACTGAATGGAAAGCATCCCATGTGACTGTGCCAAGCCGATGCCATTGTCCAACAGACACTGATAGATTCCTTCATCTCGTAGCGACACATCAGTAATAACTAGTGAATCTCCTCTAATCTGATGGTGCTGTGATGGTGTGAGGGCCTCTGCATTGAACATCCAGGTGATATTTGGGGTGGGGTTGCCCCTCCCTATGCAAGTGAAGTGTGCAGAGGAGCCAGGGTATTTGAGCTGGTTGGTCAGACCTTCCATAACAGATGCAGGCTCTGAGGAAGAACAAAATATAATAGTTATCTTATGAAAAATAGTAGCCAGGTTTTAGAAGGCACTCTGATAGAACTTACCTAAAACATTCACAGTGTAGGAGACACTCATAATAATCCCATGTTCAGTTTCAGCGGCACATGTAACTCCCTGCGTCGTTTCTTGTAACTGAAAGAAATGCAAGATTGTTCCGCTCAAGTTGTACTGAAAGTCCTGGAGTTACTTCTTTGCCGTTCTTAAGCCATTTGGCCACAGGTGGAGGACTCCCAGACACCACACACTCCAGTGTTAAAGGGTGAGACTGCTGCACTGTTTTGGTCACTGGGACAGTGGGATAGACTATCCGTACAGGGGCGGGGTTGTCAGGAAGGTTATCTACCAAAAAACAAGAAAAATGTTACATCACATTCAACAAATGTAGATAAAAGCTGAAAGACAGAAAGAATTGACAGCACTTACATTTGACTAATAGTTTGGTGCCGTGGGTCTGCATAACAGTTTCTCGTGTAACAGGGTTGTATGCTCCACATTTATACATGCCTTGGTGTTTGGTTGATGCTGAAATAATCTGAAGGTTTCCAGACGGAAGAACTAAATAGTCATCTGAAATGATTACATAGTAAATTATGATTAAAAGGATTTTCAGAATTATACTGTTGTACACATAATTGCAAACACATTTAATAGAGGTTTAGACAGAAGTGTACAAACAATATAGACATAGCAAAGGAGTACACAATGAACACACAAACACACAAGCAGAAGAGGAAGGAAATATTACTGTAACAATTGTCCTGCTTCAGTTTTTCATACCTTACAGCCTTGAACCAGGATAACAAACAACAAACTAGAAAAGCACATCTCATAGAGAACATACCTGTTGATACTTCTATCCATTCCCCTCGTACTCGTAGTCTAGGCAGAGCTGGCGGGACGCTGTGTGGCAAAGGACACTCTAAGAGAACAGTACTACCTTCTTGCACTGATAAGGACCGCCGTCGGCCTTCCTCATATTCTGATATTTCTGCAAAGGAAAAACATAAAAATTAATTTAAATACACCAATTTTGTTCCAAATATTGGCCGTTTGCTCTGTGCTGTGTATCAGTGCAGTCAGCGTACAAAGGCAAACAGTGCTACTTGAGTTGAGATGTTTGTGTTGGATCTCTGGATTTGTTTATTGTTGCAGTGAGTGAATCTATTCTGTGGTTGATACAGCTCCAGATCAGGATTGTTCCTTAGGGCTATGTTCAACTCTAAGTGGTATCCCAGCAGGACCATAGCACACTAGACAGGAAAGCCCAAGGCTCATTAAGGATACTGGTCAAGAGCCACTGGAAGAGTGCCCAACAAAAACTCCTACTGCTTCCTTCCCCTCTGCCACTCAGCAGCAAGCAGCCGAGGACAGGCATTCTTTCTAAGTGTTCAACACTCACAAAATGGCCTTCCTTTTTGCAAAGCGGCTTCCTCTCTTTCTTTACCCCCTGCTTTGATGTGAATATAAGTACACACAGAGGAGCCACTTTCTATATCCGTACCTGCGATTGCCACGTGTGCAGGGCTGCTAGCTATGGCCAGCCCGTGGTCTAAGCGTGCCACACAATAGTAGAGGCCAACATGACTGGGTTTAAGTGATGAGATGGTCAGTGAGCCTCCGGTGATCTCCACTCCAGGCAGGGCATCCTGGTCCAGGGGGCGTCCTTTGAAACGCCAGGAAACCACAGCCGATGGGGGGCTTACTGAGCAGTGCAGACGAACAACAGAGCCTCGACTCTGGACCAAGGAGGCAGGCTCAGACAGGAAAGAGGGATACTGAGCTGTAAATGATAAATAACAGATTTAGACTTATTCCGTCACAATTATTGTTCAGTTTTAAATGTGTACCATCTACATTTCTAAATTTAAATCTGTGTAACAGGCATTGAAAAAGAAATCTGACAATTAATAATGCAACTGTAGAAATGACATGTGACTTTTTGGAAGCAGAAAATTACACAACAAGCTTAAGATTCTGTGAATAATCTCCACCTGCTCAGCATTTTATTCTAGTTAGGTAATGATTTTATCTGAGCTTGTTTACTGAAAACAAACGCTGCAGGAAATGAAGTGTATACTACTCTGCTCAGCCTTTCGTCTATTCAAATAGCAACATCCTTTATTCATACTCAAAATGTATATTACAAATGAAAACCCTTTCTTTTTTGGTGCCATTCATGTAAAGCTGTAAGTGAAACAAAGACTTACATGAGCAGCTGATGAGCAGGGACTGGCTTAGACACAGCACAGTGACAGGAGACCCTTAGGCCACTGTCCATGATGTACTTTGACCCCTGCCAGCAGCCCTGTTATCTTGCACGCACTTCCTTGTCTGTTTGGAAAAGCTGTAAAGAACAGAGTAGATGAGAAACACATCAGACCAGAGCTTCCAATGAAAAACAGGAAAAAACAAACACAAGCAAACAATCAAAAGCAAATTGGATGAGCCTGATCTCAGGTTGAATCTGTCTAATCTTCACAGCACATCCTTGATCGCCCAACCCTCTCCTCTGACCCCTCTTCTCACCCACTCAAGTGTCTCTACAGAGGAAGGAATGTCTTGGGTTGGCCCCCTGCCCCAGGTCCCACCGGTGGCTGGAGTCTAATGGAGTGACTGTGGAGAGACTGTCGCCTCACTCTTAATATCACTCTCTTGTCACACTGTGTTGCTTCCTCATAGGTTCAGTGTAGCCTGAAGTGCAAGCCTAGACGCACACGGTGAACAAGAGAAGAGCCAAAAGAAGGCCCAGAAAAGGAGTGGAGGGCACGTAATTAGGGGCATTCCTCTTTCCTTTTCAAGCCGACCCCCTCCAACTGCGGCACCACCTCCTACTTATTCCAAGAGTAATCCAGGCCGGCTTTGATCGCAGGTTCCTGGTTGGTAACCAGGGTTTGAGCCTAAGGCCACGGAGACAATGGCAGTCCAGCTGTGATATTCACACTGGTGCCTCGGGAGCTCGCAGACATTAGCAGCAGGACTAACCAGGGCTAGAGGACGGGTCAAAGGAAAGGATGATGTCTGGGTGGGATCACTGAAGTGAACAGGTTTCTGACTCCCGTTCTTCAGAAATCTCAACACTTTCATCTGCTGACAATCCAGCAGGTCAGCTTTTTTATATTCTTTCATTACTGCACAGTGGAAATCTTTAGCTTAGCATATTTGTCAAGCAGAGATAAAGAACCAATTACAAGTCATTACACCACCATTTATGGGATGAAACAACCTTTATTTGAGTCTGAAGATGTTTTTAGTCATTCTTTGCTTTTTCTCCTGGGGTCAAACCCCAAACACATGCTTCTTCTTGTACTAAATCTTACTCCCTTCATCTCCCTTGCATCCTCCTCAGAGGAGGAGAGGCAGGAAATAATAAACTCCAAGCTCCTGGCTCACGCCCACTTCTCACCCTAAAGGTCAAAGGTCAGAGAGGAGCCGAGAGAGGGTGAACCAGCGGGTGTCTGGTGGCTTTGGACCAGCCCAGAGAGGTCATCTCTGGCTTTCTGTCCCACAGAGTCAACAGCCTTAAATGACAACAAAAATGATCAAGTACCAAGCAGCAGCGCTGTAACATCATAACATGTAACTTATTATCTTTGGGTTATGGCAGTAATGGGTAATCAAAGAATTTTGAATTTATTACATTGTTCTGTGTGTTTTTAAAAATTGTTTGTTGAATAAAGTAATATATGGAACTATGGAATATACATAGCTGTAAATAACTGCAAAACAGCATTTTCTTTTTTATATCACACACAGACCAAACTTGAACTTGCTGCTTTCTAGTGGCTCAGCTAATTGTGCATGTATAATTTGCATTAAAACCAAAGTTGGAAATGTACAGGCATATTCAAGCATATCAAGCCCACATGTTGCAGCCGAGCAATTCCCCGTCCCACGAGTTGCAACAGGTCCAAGTCACTGCCCCCATGTCATCACTGGAAACTATCTTTCTGTCTCTGCCAGAATAATGACATATAATTACAATAATAACAACAGTGTCATATAAATGCACACATGGATGCATTGGTACGCTGTGAAACAATGGAGTGAGCACAACCAGTGGTTGCTTTGGATTGGTACTTTTCTCTAAAAGTTGAAGGCATTGCTTGCTCTCGTGTGTAAACAGACAGCTCCATATCTGTTGTATTAATCTGCCGAGACGAGGAAACACAGGGGCATCATTTCAGGCCTTATCTCTTTGGCTTTGCTCTGACATCCGCCAGCATGAAGCCAGCCCAGTGGAGACAGACACACTCGGGGTATATCTTGTATCCCTGAAGTTGGCAATGCTGGCTGCATGGAAAGGCAAATCCTGCTCACTCCTGAGTAGAGACAGACAAACACCGGAGTGGCTCTTTGACAAAGGGAAAGTCCCTGTCAAATATGCCTGATCAGTCTAAGACAATGCCTCTGAAGCCAAACAGCCCACTACCTCACTCTTTGGCTCCAAAATGTCAGACTGTACAGTATCTAAGGAAAAATCCATGCTCCAGTTTTTCTCTGTTTCCATTTCTGATCTTGTACTACTCTCTGCTTTTGCATTTAAGCTGTAAAATCATTGTCAATCTGTGGGTGATGTCTCCTCACTCGACAACCAGACAATCAGTAAAAGAGACCACCGTTTGAAGACAACAATAAAAATAAACCATGTTAATGTCAACTAGAAAGTTTTTATCATGTAGAGGAACAAATACAAAATATTTGAATTAAAAATGGGTAACAAATAACTATTTTTGTTTCTAGTTTTGAAAAAGTCGGTGGGAAAAGTTACCCCAGTTGTATGGTGTTGTGAAAAGGAAGATGGTTTTGGATTACATTATGTAAACAGTAAAAAAAAAAAATAAATGACTAACCTACACTTTAACATTTAGAGTGTCTCTATTGTCTGTAGTCAGTTACTCTACTTTAACATGGGGTTGAGTTTCACCAGGACCCATCCATCTTGGGAGGAGGACAAATGTCTCAGAGGAACAAGGCTTCTACCTGTCTCCTTGTAGAACATGAGGATCCCCAGTGATGACACAAGAGAAAATAAACACACTGACAAGTTGCCCTTAGGGGAAGGAAAATGGTTCAGCTTTTGAGGGGGGGTTAGCACCTGCACTGCTTCTCAACAGGAACTACTCCAAGCCCTATCTGCCCCTATATGGAGCTGGCCCATATCCCTGTCATATTAGGTAAACAGGGACAAAAGCAATGCAATGGAGCATCAAAGACCCTGAGGGAAAATGAAGAACAGGCCACGACTGGTGCTGCTGACTGAGGGGCCGATTATATGTCACTGGCGGAGAAGTTGTCTTGTCACATTTACAAAAGATTTATGCAGATTGGCTAAACTTTAGAAAATGCTTTAACACAGAACAAAATCCACTACCTGCAAACAATATACTTAAAACAAAACCAAGGATATGTTTGGTAATTTCAGGGTCCAAAGGAACAATATTAACTTGCAAAGAAAACACATAAGAGGTTAACTATTATCATTATTAACTGGTGCTATAAAATCCACCTGAAGCTGGGGTCTTCTCACTCCAATAAACTACACCAAATGAAATGTTAAAAGCTTAGGGCTCAGAGATAAACACATTAAGCGTAAGAAAGTGGTGGTGTGTACAAGATAAAGCAATTTTTTTTTCTGGTATGATGGTCTAATCTGACCTGTGCACTGAAGATGATTCACATGCTATATCCCAAACCTGTCTGCACTCGCCCCACATCTTACTGACAGAGGATCTACAGCACACACATTCCTCAGCTCCACAGAGAGAAACACTGCAAAGCGATGGAAGATAACCTCAAAACATAGAAATAAGAAGCACTGGGGGACACAAAAGAGTGAAAAGCACTCTGAGATGAGGCTAAAAGGGGATATAAAAGGTGAAACATTCAACCAGGGGTGAAAAGTTGCCATGCCTTCACACTTTGGCTGGCTCAGACATAAAGACATTGAGATAATAAGTGAGATCGTATCCAAATCTGCCAAACCTGACTGATGATTCAGTACAACTACATTCAGAAACTTAAGGAAGAGCCTCTAGAAGAGCGAAGAAGACTCTAGGGGACCATTATGGCTTTCCTCTATTGGTCTGGGTGATTCCACTAAGGCAGCCCGGGGCCACGAAGCAAATTAATGAGTGGAAAACACTGGGCCTCTGGTATGGCCTAACTCTGTCTGATTAAAGACTGAGACGTTATTAAAAGTAGGACAGCCTTAGAGTAGGGAGTGAGCGAGAGAGGAGAGAAGCAAGGGACATGGTTTGGACTGAGCCAAAGGAATTAGTCTAGAGAGGGGGTCTAGTCTCTTTGTTTTATGTGTAGAGAGGAGAAAATCACATTCCAGAGGTTCAGACAATCCATAATAGAAGACGACTGCCCTTGTCTGAACCTGAGATTCTGCAGAAAGTTAATGCAAGTCTCTACAATAAATCTTTTAAACGGAGTGTGAGAGCACAAGATAAATGGGATACAGCTACAAGGACAGTCAGTTTTTTAGACACACTGTCTCTTAGTGCATTCGTCTGAAGGACAGGAGACAGAGCTAAGGTCAACAGAAAATCACGGAATAAGCAGAAAGATAAAACCTAAAGCTTTGTCTGGTTAGGTCTACTTAATGGCAGTAAGAACTAGTTCATAAATATTAATAATAAAAATGTAATAACCCAAATAACTCCATGAATAAGAGCTGGGCAATTAATCTAAAAATATTAAGACTTCAATAAACATTATATTTACACATATTTACTAATATCTGACCATGAGTAATAAAATCCTCCTCTTGATCAGGGCTTGTTCGGGAAAAATGTATGTACTTCACTGGAGGCCACACCCTCCTTAACAGTCCTTTCCCATACAAGCCATTTTTGATCTAGTCCTCTACAAGGAACAGAGCATTAGCAGACATCAGGCACAGGGTGACGCCGGGGCCAAGCCGGTCCCAGAGCGGGTCCCAGAGCGGGGCCCTGACGACAGTGCTCTAGTGTGGGATGAGATGAGAGGCCCCTGGGATCAGACAGTCACATCTCTCAAAGCCTTGTTTACCAAGGACACACAAGCCCCCCTCCCTTCACCTCCTCGTCTGCAGCCAGACCCTCCCAAAGTGCCAGGGCCGGGACCTGGGAGACAGCGCTAATTCTAGCCCAAGGCTAGAACAGAGAATAAGGAGAAGGGAGAGAGCCAGAAAGAATGAAACAGTGGGGAGAGAGCAGGCTCTGAATGGTACTGTATGTAAGAGCCATCTTAATTGGAGATTGTTCTGCAATGTCTTGTTTTTCCTGGGAATCTGTGAAGGGGGAAGGGACAGGACGCTGGGGAGGTAGGGTTGTTTCCCAAGGTCTTGAACAGCGGGATTAACTCAATAGCAGCCTCGGACACTGGAAACAGATCCCCGGTATCGCTGCCATGCAGGCCACTCCGAGACCTTTTGCAAAGCACATGTAACTAACAACCCTTTTCTTTTGTTGGAGCGCTTTGGGCCCTTCCGGCTGATTTCACAGGCCTTTCAGCCCACAGGGGAACGTCTGCTCAGAAGCAAAAGGTAATTCTGATGGAAAGGAGGAATGCACAAGAAGGCCTTCTTGCCCGCGGGGTGTGTTATAGCGCTGATCTCCAGCATGTGCCAAGAGTCTGATTCATCACGCCAGGCAAGAAGGGAGCCGGGATTGTGCAGTCGTGGCACCGAGGCACAAGAGGCCATGGATTCACATTCCTCTATATCAGCTTCGATTACAGAGA
>JAWCTZ010000959.1:0-27335 GCA_036850595.1 Rhyacichthys aspro | reverse complement strand
CAGGTTCCTGGAAGCATATTATCCAATACAAGAATGTTTTCCTAATTTTAATGATTAAATGACACGTGCAACTCAAGGCTCAGTGCAGTACTTTTCTATGTGTTGATTTTTTGTTAGTCCTTAAGATTATCTTAAAACATATTACTAAAGATGTTTCTGGACACATTGTATGGGCCTCAGAAAATTAGCCATACAAAATGGGAAATTGCATTGTGGGTATTGTTTTCTCAAAGAATCTACCATCCTCTTTTACATCATTTACTGTCTGCCATCTAAATTCCTTTTATACTCCCATGTGATCAATTATCTGACCCTATTATGTCTGGGGCACAAACAGTTCTGTGATGTCTGCCAACAGAATGGATACAGCTTTAATTCAAATTGATTGGAGCAGCAGTCTTTTAATCTGCCGTGCACAGCTGTCACAAGGTTAAACTTTCAAAATAATCTGACATAGAGAGGGGCAGTTACATCACATCAATTATCAGGACAATCTGTGGAGTCATCTTTTACTTGTGTTCAGCCTATCAAAGACAGCAGAGGCAAATTAGCTCGGCCACGTCAGAGCTGTGTATCTAAGGGCAATCATTTCTGTGGAACTTAAATTGCTTTTTCAATAGTGCAATTGTCTTATTAACTGTCTGTCTATTCAGGTGAAGATGTTTTTGACAGATTTTTTCCTGCTGGAAGTTTAGCCCAGCCTTGTGTGCATATTCAACTAAAGATACGTGCAATATTAGCACTATTTATTTTGTATTTTTAAAAGCCATTTTGAGCATTTTTTTTAAAGTAGCAACTATTTTTTTTAGCATTTAGTGTCCTCAGAATGATACTGAGAGAGTTGCAGGTATGTGTGCCCGGGGAGGCAGAGATTAGATCATACTCCATAATGAAGTGGTGTCATGTGGTCCACCTGAACAGCTCCTACTGATGTGCTCATGCTGCGCTGCACAGCACATATCTCCAGGCTGTAACTATTTCCACTCACACCTGATTACCTTTTATTAGAGCCTGAACGATCATCAGGTGAGGAGAAAAAAAGCATAGTTACATATTTCTGCTTTTTCTTATCAAGGTAGAATTGTTCTGCAGTCTTGACCGTACCACATGCCCTAATAAAGCCTTTTTTAATATCTCCCTAGACAAATGAAAAGGAAAGAAATCTCATCCGTGTTTACCTCTTGATGAACCGCACTCTCAGCCAGTTTGCCTAAAGGTGCTGTTAACTGCAAGACATGAAACAGCCTGTCATACACAGGTGCACTGTACATCATCATGACAACATCAAGGTCTAAATGCTAATGTCACTAGTTGCCTATGGCTGTAAGTATTCTGGGGTGAAGATAATGGTGCTGGTGTAACCATGTTGTGGGTTTCACTAAGTGTTTTTGTCAAGAATAACAGTCACATGTGAAGTCACTCCTTGCGGCAGGAAGTCTGTACCTCCGAGCTAATCTTGTGGATTAAGGCGCTAAAAGTGGCGGCTCACTCTCCCTTTATGAATGCCACTTTGCCAACAGACAGGAGGGTTTGAACACATGAGCATGACTCAAGTGTTAGTACTAATTTTACATCTCTTAAAGAGGCTGCTGCCAAAGAACAGTGGGACTAAAAATAATGTATTTGACGGAGAGATCTAGAACAGTGTTTCTGCAAAAATTTGTTAACCTGCATTATATTTTTCATCCAGTGCCATTTGCCATGCACCATGTTTTTGCTACTTCCTCACTTTGAAACAGTTCACATCACATCTCTGTGCAGGCTTCAGGTACACCCTCACCAAAGACCAAACATGGAAGATTTTGTTTGCATACAACTGATGCCTAACCTGAGATAGGCTGCTTTGATTTGCGTCTGCACCTAGTGGCAGAGCAGCCAGGTGCATGGGAGAAAGGCTTGTAAGCTAATTGCGCTGGCACTTTATCAGAGGGGTTGCTGTGGTGACAGTGAAAAGAAAATGTGTTTGTGTATGCACGTAAGAAGAAATAATTGTCTTTGTTTTATTAAGATTCAAGAAAGTTTGCACACAGAATGGGACTTATTTTTGGGGGGGCTTTTTGGCCTTTATTGATTGTGTATAGAAGCTGGACAGGAAATGGGGTGAAAGAGAGTCAGGAATGACATTGGGCAAATGACCTGACCAAGACTTGAGCTCAGTCTCCCGCATGCTCTACCTGAGCTGCCAGGGGACCCGTTTATGAACATTTTTAATAATAATTCTGCAAGGTGGCAGTATCGTTTAAGAACCTGTAACCTCAAAGGAATCAAGCCTTTCCTGTGGAACTCTGAATTACAATGCATACATAGGCTATGGTCTCTGTCTTTGCTATATATAAGCCATTTTATTACAAAAACCTGGCATAAAATACCTCTCAATAGTCCCAAGAGGCCTCGTTGTGAGTGTGAAACAGCAACCCAGATGCTCATTAAAAAATAGATCAAGTCATTTGTAAAAGATGTTACATTCATTAACGGGGTTGCCTCACAGTCTAGGTCTCTTTGTCTCACCGTAAATAGCTCTATTTTATTCTCTCCCCAAAGCTGTCACTAAACAGGGAACTGTTCATTTTGAAAAAGAGAAAAAGACGCTGTGTTTTGCAGAGCTGATACGTTCTGTGAGCTTTACACAGTCTTTATTGTGGCATACTGGAGTTTTGTGAGATAGGACTGTCTGAAAGTGACTCCACTAGCTCTATTGAAATGCCTCCTCTTTTTTTTCAGCAGGCTTTTCACATAGTCACGTCTGATTCACATAACCATTTATTGGTCATCTGGCCTTGCAGTAGGGCAGCTCGGTGACAGTTTCAGCAGACCATCCGAGTGCTATCTTCATCACTGTGATACATTCAGTGCATGACTCTTAAATTATATCCTTCAAAAATCCTATTTCTGCAGGGGTTGTTTTTTGTTTTTTGTTTTTTTCTAGACACGTGATGACTTAAGATGAATACTGTTTTTTCACAGTTAGTATTTTGTAAATGTGTCATTCTTGTAGGATTGTCCTGTTTTATAGTAGCCCAGAATAAAGCATGACATTGCAAGTACAAATAAACTATCTTTAACTCAGTCTCAGACCAACAGTGGACTTATACTAATATTCCCAGATCCAATAAGCCTTTCGGATGAAGTGAACTGGGACAATGCATCAAACACAACATTTTATCCTCTTACAGTGTTTTGGAAAGCACTGCAGACTTTGGGTTTTTGAGCCCATGCATGAGGTTTACCATGTGGGTGTTTATGAAGAGTCTGAAAAATCCACTGGTCATTGTGATATATTCATAATGTGACACAATGCAATGTTTGACAGTAAAGGTATTTTAATAAAGCAATATATTCTGGCAGTTCTATATAGAGATTAATAACATGACAATATTAGAGTCTTGTCTTCCACAAAGGTCCTTTCTGTGCTGGAGAGGGATGCTCATTATGTTTGTTTAGTTATGCATGATAACGATCGAGACAGACTTCATCACTCCAGTAAATAATAGATTTGCATTTACATTGTCTAATTAGACGGTGACATTTTCTCCTCACAGGGCCAACTACAATAAGTCGCAACAAGAGCCCTAATAGATGTCTTGTCATCTTTGCTGTAATTTTACCATCGAGTGATTTCAGATGTCATTAATTTATTCACGTGGACTTTCGGCTTCACGCTGCATTGTGTACTAAACAGCACTTAGCTACATTCTACAAGGAGGACATTTTTAGCCTCGGTCTTAGGTATAGTGTACTTAATGAAAAGGTCTATAAATATCTGCAAGCAGGTGGCTAAAGCCAGTGCAGTCCATCTGTTCTCTGGCTCTTGGAAAAAGGAAGTTCAGACAGCTTGGCTCAAATAAACAGATGTGTTTTTAATGTTTCAGCCTGTGAATTAAACTCCTCCACCATTAGGGTCTATTACTATAAGAAAGATATTTGAAGTCTTATGCAATGTACACTGCCAATTATAACTGCCCAGTAACCCCTAATGAGATAGTAGGAGCGTGCATGTGTGTGCATTTCCTAACCAGTCGGTCCATGTGATGGTAAAACACAATAAGCCTCTTAGGTCTAATCCGAGCCCGTTGGGAGGAGAGTGTCTCCTATGCGTGCACACACATTATTGGATGGCTGTCTTCTTCTCTCTGTCGTTCACTTCGCTTGATATTTCTACAGTTCCGTCTCATGACAGACAAGATTAATAAGAGTATCATGGGAGAAGGACACGTTTGGGTTGATATCAGGTTAAAATGTCTAATTAGAGCCTCATGAATACAAGTTTGTTTTGCAAATGTCATTCACTGCATCATCTCTTCAACATTTTGGACATGGTTTACTGGGAAATAAACATATAAATTACATGTTGCGGTACAATAGGGTAAATTTGGGTGTCTAAACTATGTTTGAGAAAGGTTTGTTTAACTTGCAGCAGATGTGCAAATATACATCACTTGGCTGCATCAAATAACTTTTGACAGTCATTGTAATTCCTAACTTTCCATTATTGATCTTTCAAGTCATTCATTCATTCATTCATTTCCTTGTGCTTAGTCCCGTTATGGGTTGCGAGTGACTGGAGCCTATCCCAGAAGCTTTGGCCCATAGGCAGGCCCTGGACAATGGCCTGTTAGTTGCTGGGATGACACTTAGAGACAGACAATGACAAACAACCATTCACTCTCACATTCATCCACTTGGGGCAATTTAGATTGTTCAATTCATTTATACATGCTTTTGTTTGGACGGAGAGCGGAAGCTGTACCCGGAGAGAACCTAACACGGAGAGGACATGCAGACAAGGGGCAAGAGTGCTTACCACTTACACCCCACTTACAGCCCTTGTCAAACTCATTTGTAAAAGCACCACAATTTTTGCCAAGACTGTCTGAATGATGCCTCTATTTTCTTTTATTCTTTTTTTTAGATTACCTTTGCTCTCCAGAGGAAAATGTCCACATGATAGACTTCACCAGATTCAAGATCCGTGACATGGAAACGGGAACAGTCCTGTTTGAGATTACTAAACCCCCAACGCCAGGTCAGTGCCACTCACCAGGAATACAGTAAAACACTTTGGAGGCTACATATAAGCATCTTTTTATTTCCCACACATGTTTTTAGTATTGTATTTCACCTCATCATATTATGTGTTACATTGTGTGATAAGTTCAGTTCAATTCAAGGCTTTATTGTCATGGCGGCTATCACGTAGTACAACTAAATTCACTGCACACACTTCGCCGCTGCATCTACACACACCGCCATCTTAATCGACAAAGGCAAACTATTGAACTGTATTAATCTTTTGTATTTACTTCAGCGGGAGACAGAAAGCACTGTGATCCCAATGCTGGCCGCTTTGTCCGATACCAGTTCACCCCTGCCTTCCTACAGTTGCGGCAGGTCGGAGCAACGTAAGTGTTTTTATTTATTTCTCTGACAAACATAGATGAAAAAAGATTATGAGAAAATAGATATGGTACAAAACACAGAAAGATTTGTCGTAATAAGGCAAGCGGAGGACGTAGGAGGTGTGTGGGTTGTAGCGTGGGACTTTAATCTGAGGACAGTGAGTCTGAACATACAGTCCTACTCGTGAGTCAGACGTACAATACTGTCGCTGCCCATGCTCTAGACTCCTACTCTGTGACTCTCGACTTCTGTCACTCCACCAACTCATTTCCAGGCCTTGTATTGCAATTGGTGCATCTGTAACTGTATCATAGTCAGTTATCCTAATGCATTTAATGTGAAATATTTGAATAATTTCACAGTTTTGGTCCACAACAGATTACAAAACAGAAGGAGTTTTCTATAAAGTATTTGTCTTAGCAGTGCCTCATACTGTATACATGTTAGTTGACCAGCACTGTGCTATCTGGAACTTTAAGCAGCAAAAATCATCATTATAGGCTACAGTACTGACTGAGATGTATGGCACGTTCATGTTTATGTATTTCATGGCTGACACGCAATGTGCAGCACCGAAAATTGCAATGTTTTGACTTTAGTTAAAGGAGGAGATGACAAAAGAAAACTCATTCACCCCTTTCCCTTTTGAGTTTGCAGCAGGTAAAAGCTGGACTCAGGAAGAGTATTTTCTTCTCGGTAAATGTTGTCATTTATTTGCTTCCATTTTCCTGCAGAGTGGAGTTCACAGTAGGAGACACACCCATCAACAACTTTCGTATGATAGAGAGGCACTATTTCCGCGATCAGCTGCTGAAAAGCTTTGATTTTGAGTTCGGCTTCTGCATGCCCAGCAGCAAGAACACATGCGAGCACATATATGAGTTCCCAGCACTGTCGGAGGAAATCAGTAAGTTTCAGAGCACACATGCCCAATCACAAATATTTCACAGAAGATGATGTATTCTAACGCTAAATCTTCTGTCTTTTTGTCCATAAGTGCGCGAGATGATCCTGCACCCTTACGAGACGCAGTCGGACAGTTTCTACTTTGTGGACAACAAGCTGGTGATGCACAACAAGGCAGACTATTCCTACAGTGGAGGGCCATAGGACGAACACCGTTATTTATATCGACTTCAGTACAGGTTTTACACATTCCAAACCCATGTAAGGACAAGAAACAAATGGACTGAGGGACAAAAACATGGCATTAAACACTTGTGTCTCATGACTGTTCAGTACATTCATTTCTGTTCAGATATTCAGCTGTCTGGCCAACCATATTTCTCCCTCTGCCTCACTGTCTTTGCAGGAACACTGAATTCTGCCATCATCTGTTTGTGTGTGTGTGGGCAGCAAACACATGCAGTGTCTGTACATATAGTTGAGGCAGGCAAGACATTGAATAACTCACTTAGCAGTTTTTATGTAAAGTGTGAAGAGGCAGACGAAAAGACAAAAAGAGAACTAAATGGAGCCTAAAATATTGAGTCCTCTCAGATGTACTGTACATTTAAATAGAGTTATCAAAACATTTTTTCAGCAAATGTTGTATTTATCAGATTTCTAGTAGCACACATAATCAACCTCCATGATCTTTGTTCAATCTGATACGTGTCCTGTGTCATTCTGAATGTATTACTGTCTAATGTTTTCATCTTTATAGTACAAATAAGTCAGAAGTATTTTTGAATAAATAGCCATTTTGAAGTGTCAGACAACATACATAATCAAAATCTCATTCCAATTTTGATATCCATGATGTACTCTGTAGTACTGAACACTGTGTATACTTTACTTACCATAAAGGTTTCAAGTAAAAAATAAAATTTATGAAAAGTTTTGATGAACTCCATCACTGCAATAAATATGTGATTTTTTTTTCAAAATCTTGACATTGTTCCTATTCTTAACATCATCGAAACATAAATATACATCAAAATAAAGGTATGCACAACACACTAAACATAAAAAGCAACTGTCAACTGTCAATCAATAAGTTGTAGCATTCCTAAACCAAAACTATGTCTTGTAAACAAACTACTACAAGCACACAAAGAGAAATATGAGTAACAGAAAGTCTTTACTCTCTCCTGCCATCCTCTGCACCAGTCGTGTCATTGCACCGCTGTCTGATGACATATTCAGTGGATTGCCCTTTTGAAGAATACGTTTCAAAACTCCTGCCTTCATTATAAATAATATTAAAATGAGTTTTGTATTTTAGTTTTGTATTTTATTATATTTTCTCCTCTTACCAGAAGTTTAGTTACAGGACTGCTTTATGACCTTTGACAATCGTGAATCTCCTGTTTTTATTTTTATTATCATCAAAAAACAGACAAGGGGTAAAAAATTAACCAGAGTAATACTGTCTCAAGAAGCTGCTACATACATTTTCTCATCCGTTTGGCAGAGTATAGAGCAGAAATAAACAAAGATGGGTTTACAGTAAGGAGATGGATGTGGTACAGGAGGTCAGACATCCAGCTAGACTCTCCACTCCAGAGTAAACTCCTGGGTTACGTCCATTAGAGTAGTACTGCTCTGCTCCCCACACCCTCCCTGTGTTCTTGTCCTCAAACTGGGCCTTGTCTCGGCTGAGCACATTCCACTCTGATGTGGGGGTCACAACAGGGGCCTGCAGGTAGCTGCTGTGGTCGTCGGGGTTCTGTGCAGCAGAGTTAGTGCATGGGCTCAAGGTGGTAACCACTCGAGGGTCTGGCTCTGCACTGTCCTCCTTAAGCTCCTCCCACAAGTTACCTTCAAACAAAAGTAGACACGGTTTGAAAGTGCATACTCTGTCAAAGACTGCACACTGTATTTACACTGCATGCTACTTCATAAAGAACTGCATGTTAGCTATGTAAACACAGTCATGATGTGTTATGGTTGTCTATACTACAAACGAGTTATCATTAGTGCACATTGTGTAGAAGAGTTGAAGTTTGACAATCAAACCTCATTCTTTTCAATCAAATTACTGTATTCATCCAATAAGTATTACTACAAGGATCACATTAATACTCATCATTCATTTATAAACTTATGTCTTAGTTTGTATTAAACAAACTCCCTATTGCCCCAGCTCAAAATAGTCCCAAATATTTTTATACTCAACCTCAACACAGTTGGATTAAAAGCTCTGAGTGGTGATTATCTTGCGGTACAATAGGGACATGAAATGTTATAATATTTATTGCAGGACAAGAAGTCTTTGTGATGGGGATATTGTATATGTTATAAAAACAATACACTACATATACATAATTATACAATACATGTAATGTATTGGGCACCCCTGTATAATACTAATACGCACTCTAACAGGTAATTTAAAAGGAGTTATTCTCCCTGCTTCATGTCAGTGACAAATAATGAAACCATAGACTTACTGTAGTCCATGTTCTTACCTTGCAGCTGCAGGTCAGTCAGACTGGGGTTGAGAGTGTCAATGTCACAGATGGTGTCTCCATCCAACAGTAGGTCCTGCATGCTCCTGTGGCTGCCACTGTGCCCATCCTGGAGGGCCACGCTATAGGCAGGAGGCATCTTTCCTGCCACAGGTGAGTTCAAGCTTTGGGTGGTTGATGGGATACTGGCCACAGGCTGCTGGCCACAGGGTGAACACAAAGGAAATGAATGGTTATGACAAGGGGCAGTGAGAGGGAAGTAGAGGGGCTGCTGGGAGACAGGGGGGATGAGTTGATACTGTGAATGTTGAGAGGAAGGGCAGGGAGGACTGTGAGGCTCTGAGGTGTAACATGAAGAACTGCCATATGTGAGGAGTCTGGTAGACATGGGATTGTAAGGTGCCAAAGATCGGAATTTATCTGGTTTCTTTCCAAGTAGTAGGTCTAGGTCTTCTGAAAAAAAAAAGTTGCAAAATAAATGTTAAATGACATTTGTATATGGGTGATGATATTGCCTCAGGTCTCTTCAGAGGTGTCACCTGGTTTGGCCATGCTCCTGCGTACTGTCACAGGGTCTTTGCGTCGCCATTTGTGCAGCTCCTCCTGCATCTTGTCCACCTTGGCAGGATTGAGAGCCCACAGGCAACCTTTACGGGATGAATTCCCATTTTTGTTCTCCACCTTCTCAAAGCACTTGTTCAGGGAGAGGTTGTGCCGCACTGAGTTCTTCCAGCCATCAGGAGCTGTCTGACAAGATAGTCATGCCACTTAGATGAATATCCTAAATCAAATCTGCTTTTGCAGTGAAAATATTTCTTCTCATTTTCTTATACTTTTCTTGGCCCTGCAGCCTCTGTTTAATGTTACAGGCAGCTGTTTGGAAAGCAGCCATTAGAAAGGTGCCTCGAATATGAAAATGGCAGCAAGACTTTGAGTTCTTTCCAGAAAGTGAATCCTGGAATGTGAAATTTACCATTTTTAGGACAATCCTGAGTTCAGACAGAGGTCCACCTGCAGGTGCCTCATTAAAGACATATCTAAGCACAAGGGCACATCTAATCTATAAATTATATTCAGTGAAATAATTTAAGAATGATCTTTAATCAATGAAAGGAACTGGATCTGTGTGCTCTAACTGCCTGAAGTAAACATTAAAACTTTGGTGCTGCAGGTGAAGCAGAAAGCTCATTGATGTGAAGACATTAATCATCAGAAGAATATAGATATGATTAATATCCGTAAAGAAGGCAGATTGTAAAGATGTTTCACTCAAGGCAAAAAAGTGGTACTGGCTAAACCAGGTCATGGACATAAAGTTAAGACATGGAAATAGGATTTAAGTCTAATGAAAGGTAATCTTCCTGACACTCTATTTCTGATATTGTCCCCTCTTGAAATGACAAACCATGTCTGCGTTGAGCTGTGATACCTTGAAGTAGGGGAAGTGTTCTGTCATGAAGCTGTAGATCTCACTGACTGGCAGGCTTCCCGTTTTACTGTTCTTCAGAGCCATAAAGATCAGGATGCTGTGGTCACCAAGAACATTCACTGTATACTTAAAATAAAGCTAAAAAGAAAATGGCTCACGGATTTTAATTCAAGACAGAACAAGGTGCCATGTTACCTGTATGAATAAATAGGTTTGGGGAACAGTGACTGTGAGGAGGTTTCCTGTGATGCCGCTGAAGAGAGACTTTGGAGAGAATATTTGGAGCTGTTGGACTGATTTACTGCAGCATATGGTTTTGATGACACCTAAAGAGAGGCAAACCCTTCTTTAAGCTGACAGTACAGTGAATTCATTTGTTTTTTATTACCCAAAGCACAAACAGTAGACAATATAAAACAAAAGGACTCACCTGTAAGAGATTGTTTGGTGTAGAGTAGCAGGAAGTCTCTGTAGAAATAGCAGGAACCTCTGGGTAAAAGGCCTGAGTAAAGAGAGTTTTGGAAGTCATCAGAGCAGATTACATTATACAACTGGTTTTGCTGTGTGTGATAGAGTCAGACCTGAATGCTGTTATTGCATTGCACCCAAGAGCTGCTTTGGGGAGTGCACAGCTCCGGTACACAGCTGAAGGATGGGGAACGCGGTTGGACACAAGCAGCAGCAGTGGCCCCATCACTGAACTGTCTGCGGTACGGGTGAAAGTGGTCCGCCCGTCCCGGTAGAGTCCCGTCAGTGCTGTGCCTCCTACTCCCACTCCTCAAGCTGTTCTTGTACCACGCCGCACTGTGGTCTTCAGTCTGTTTGGAATAACAATGAGACCATGTCATGAACAAGAACAGTGTATGACATACTGGATGAGAATAAACCAGTTGTGGTCTTGGATGATTCAAGATTGAGCGTAAAAATGAGTTCAGGATTTATGGGAAAGCCTCTAAAAGCTCATTCACCTGTGACTGTGCCATCTGCTGAAAGGACGTCTCACGGAGTACAGATGTAGAGATGTTAGAGACTTGCCTCCTTCAGGAAAGAACATCAAATTCTGGGTCAAATAATTAGTAAAAAAAACCAAAACCTTACCCTTTATATAATATTTTAGGCACCATTCCAATATGCAAATGTTGTGTATCACATTACACACCTGTCATTACCACTGTGTGCAAACAAGCCAACAATAACAACCAAAGTTCTTCTGTAATTCCATCCTCTATTCCCTTTGTGTTTGATGTCCCTGTCCCTAGACATGTTTCATGCAACACATTTTGCATTGTTCTGATTTTAAAGTTTAGTTTTGACATGTAGTATCTCTCTGAATAGTTATTACAAATTGTTACACTTGTTAAAATACCACACAGACACTTATATCGCCTTTAGTTTGTGGATCCACTGTTACAGAACAACTTATTTTTAACTCTGCATTCACATTAAAAAAGGAAGAAAGAAAGAATGAAAAGCAACCTCTGAAATAAAACATCTTTCCTGTACTTTTGGTAGTTTGAGTCAGAAGTGAGATGTTAAAAACTGCATGGACATCTCAAGCCCGTTTCCCGTGAGGAACCATGCTCCCACAGATGTAGTGATGTTAGAGACTTCAAATTCTGGGTCAAATAATTGGTAAAAAAAAAAAAAAAAAAAAAGTGGGGGGTCTCTTAATCTGAGTGTTTGGTGATGATTGTTTGCGGATGCATTAAAAGTTTGTATGTCATCATGCCAAACATCTGCACATCTGTGATAATGATAAAGTGCTTTTTGTCAATGGGCCATGGAATGTCTTGACTGAAAGCTTGAGCCTACACACGAACAAGTGGATTACATTTTCACTTTGACACCAGTGGTCGTAAACGGGACACAGTGTAAAGAACTGCCGTTATCTAACCCTGGTGGAGGTGGCTGACACGTGGCCCGTCTTCCAGTAAAGGTAACTTTAACTGTGACATAAAGCACGCTCATTAAAACTGCCAACAAACCATGGCTGTTGGGTCACATGAAGCCAAATACTGCTGAGACGGACAGAGCCGACTCATCTCGTCATGTTGTGTGCACAGGACGGACACCGAGGGAGCACTTTCGGTTGAGTTCAAAGGGGGCTTAGGTGTCAAGGTGAAATTTGAGAGATTGGCTTTTGCCTTTTACTGTGGCAACAAATGCTCTATCTGCTTGACAAAAATACTGCCACCAGAACAGATGCACTTAGCGTGTGCACTTACCTGAACAGCAGAGATGGTTGGGTTGCGCAAACCTTTCAGTTTCACGATTAACAATTACATAAAATACTTCTGTAATTGCACCAGAGCACAATGGCATACATCATTTTTGATTAGACTATAAGAAACAGACATTCCGATTTCTTAGACTCTGCATGAAATTATGCATATTGCAAAATTTTATCTAAGCCTTGTAACACTGTAGTAAACATTTCTTTCTGCACTACACTTGTTGACTAGGACTAATTCTGTATAAACCTGCCTTTTCAGTGGTAAATGATGTAATTACTACAATATTAATACATGTTTCTACTTGCCTTCTTGATCAATCTAAGGTCTGACAAATCACTGGAATAAAAATTAAAAAGTGGCATCTGTGACAAGATCAGTTTGGGTCTTGTATGCAAATGTTGTTGCTCTTTTATCGTTCGACGCCTCGCCTACTTCAAACTAAGAGGTGGCTTTTCGTCAGAACTCATTTCATTGTCTTTTTGCCCTCAGCCACAAATACTTCCTCCTCAGTGAGTCCTTAAGCACAATGGATAACATCGGCTGGTAATTTGTAGATGATGGATAGACCTGGACCTTACCCTCTCAAATATTTTAGGCACCATTCCAATATGCAAATGTTGTGTATCACAGCACAGACCTGTCATCACCACTATGTGCAAACAAGCCAACAATAACAAGCCAAGTTCTTCTGTATTTCTGTCCTCTATTCCCTGTGTGTTTGATGTCCCTGTGTTGTCCCTAAACATGTCTCATGCAACACATTTTGCATTGTTCTGATTTTAAAGTTTAGTTTTGACATGTAGTATCTCTCTGGATAGTTATCACAAATTGTTACACTTCTTAAAATACCACACAGACACTTATATCGCCTTTAGTTTGTGGATCCACTGTTACAGAACAACTTTTTTTTTAACTCTTCATTGTATTCACATTATAAAAGGAAGAAAGAAAGAATACTGACAATAAGAAATGTAAATGTGTCAACTTACCTCGAGCAACCTCTGAAATAAAAAATCTTTGCTGTTTTGTTGGTAGTTTGAGTCAGAAGTCAGATGTTAAAAACTGCATGGACATCTCAAGCCTGTTTCCCGTGAGGAACCATGCTCCCACAAACCCTTTCACACTGAGAGTGCGGCATGTTGATTAGAACGACTGTCTAAATGTGTACACTGATCTTTGATGGGCTGGTTTCAGATTTTGGCAGCTTCAAGTGTCATCTTCTTTCTGTGTGTGTGTGTGTGTGTGTGTGTGTGTGTGTGTGTGTGTGTGCGTGTGTGCAGGTATGTGTGTGAGTTTGGCACTTATCCAGTTTAGCCCGGCAATAAGATATGCAGAAATAAAAACCTGCTGCAACAGGTTCCAAAAGGTAGTCCTGCAGTCAGTGGCAGCTGGCAGCTCTTTCTTCCTCCAGCCATCACTCTCTCTCCTCCTCACTCAATGAGTACTGGTGTGAAAGGGACATCAGATACACCAGCGATCACAGCTAGTGGCAATAACTGGCCACGCAGCACTCATTTCTGAAATTTGCCAATAGCAGCTTCTTTAATATGATCCTGTTCCATTTAAGCTGTAGTTTAACAATCCCATACAAAACACAACAGGATCAGCCATGTGTTCCAGGCATTCAACTTTTCTCAACTCAGGTCCTAGATCCACAGACAGAGGGCAGCTGATCTGAAAATGTCACTCTCTAGACCAGTAAGTAGTGGTTCAAAGACGTAACTAATAGGCATTCGCACCAGGTTATAGATGAGGTCAGGTATCTCCAATACAACATATTTAGAGAATAGGAGACAGAGACAAGAGTTTAAGTCTTTTACAGTGTCCACATGAGCACTGTGGTGAAAAGGTAAAAATGATGAGGTGTGAGAGAGAGATAGTGGGTATGTCAATGCAGGTAGAATCCTATCCTATCCTCCCAGTGAACCAGGAACACTACAACAGCCTTAGCTCGTAGCTATACCTTGAACAAACCCTGGCCTCAGCACGAGGGCGAGGCTTTATGAAAGACAGAGGATTAATTACAGATTGAATAAACTTTTGTGTTACTGTGCAAGGCCTCTGCAGAGCAGGGATACGGCCCAAGGCTCTTTCTGCCAAACACAGAGTGATCTGGGAAGAGGTTCCAGGGGGCACTTCACTGAAAGTCTCATTGTCTTCTGGGAATAATTGCACCAGTGCTCTGCTCTTCTCAGTTGCAATATCACTTTTGCAGATAAGTGTACTTTTGCATAAGCATGTTCTTTTTTTTTTCTTTGTTTCTTAAAAATATTATACTGAGTTATATTACTTTCACAAGGTTTGTGATTTAAAGTAGCACCCTCTAAGTCCACAGTCTTTTTAGTGGCACTGAAACATGTGTTGTCAAAACCTGGGATGAAAAAACTTGGCTCAGTGCAATCCATTATAAAAGGCTTTGACACCATGCAAATAATCACCTGTTTGTCAGCAGGATAATAATGATCTCATCGAGAACCTTTTATCAGAATTAAACATTGTGTAACTTCCACTTTAAGTTTGGTGCAGTTCTTGACCCATCTCACACATATTAATATGTTTAAATATGTTTATATCAAAAAGAACGACAGCTAAAGCAACCTATTGTACCCAGCATAATTCAGTAGTAAATGTTTAAAACAAGCTCCACTTTATGCGTTGCTTAATCTTTCTGTCATAGATGTTCTGTGTAAATGAAAACATGAAGATTTAACCTCTGGTGTTGCCACTCTTTCATTTATGTGATGGGGTGTCATAATCATTCAGAACTCAAGAAGCACATCTTCTTCGCGATGCAATTTACTTTCTGTTATGTTTAGCTTTTATCACAATCTAAAAATGATTCTCTGTTGATAATGCAACCCAAAATGTAAAATAGTCACGTTGGTCCACATGGTAAAACGTATACATTTCACAAAACGGGCCCGAAATTTGTGACACTGTCACGTTTTTTTTTTGTTCCATTCTTTTCTATTGATGTCACGTGATGTCAGAGCAGCCGCAGACGCTAGAGGAAAACATGGCCGACTTACGAAGATTTTTGGAGATAAAATGTTATTTTATTGCCTATTTTGAGCACTAAAATCAATTTGGTTAAATTTCTAGCGAGAAGTGTGGTCTTTAATCTTATAATCTTCAACTATTTAATTCATATACACTTTTATTTATGAGTTTAAACGAAGATCTTGTCTCGACATTGTTAAAATTGTTATACTTTCACGTTTTGTTTCACTGGTTATCTCTATGTTTTTCAGCGTAAAATCTAGGAATTATCTCGTGTTATTATTCATTTATTTTAATAATAAAATAATAAAAATACATCCAGGTGCTGAAATAAGTTTCTTTTTTATAAACTTGCTTAGTACAAAGATGCGAGCTGTGCTTACGTGGGCTCTTTAGGAACTAGTTTCATACATACCTTTATTATTTTGCATACATTAATTAAAATAATTTAGTTAACAAGAGCAGTGGTGAGAAAATGACATTTATTGTTGCCTTTATTTGTGATTATGGGCTTCAACCTTTTACATTTATGAGTTACATAAATTTAATGCATGAAAATGTAGACATTTTACGTTTTTAGTCTTGCTAGCTACTTATTTTATTGTCCATAAAAACATATTGTACAATACAAGAGACAACTAAACAAAACATTATGTGTAAATGTGATTTTATTGTTTGGAACATTTTTACGGATTTCTTTAGTTTATGGAGGAAACATTTGCGATCGTTCACGGGCTTTCCAAATGTTTGGAAATTGTAGGTATTTCACGTTTTGCTCCTATAGCGACCTTTTCTAGCATTCTTACTTCTTTTACGATATGAATATGCCCTAACTAAACATTTATTATAAAATGTTTCTTTATTTTGACTTGAATAAACACGTGCAATTTTTAGTTTGTTAAATTAGAGTATTCCATTTGCACCTGTTTACATGATAAAAGCATAATCTGATTAAGCTAAAAAATAAATAAATAAATAATGTGCTATCATCAGGGATAATGTAATATTTATATAAGATAAAATATATGTGAAACAGACAGTTAAAACATGTGGCCAATATGTCAATACTTACTTACATACGTGTAGTACCAGGGGCTGAGAAAGAGCGGAACCAGACTGGGAACACATAAGAGGTTGGAAGGCTGGAAGTTTATCAGGAGTGGAGAAAACCTTTTGATCAACGTGTTGTGGCTATACAGGGAAGAGAGATCTGACAAATGCTCATCCAATAGATTTTCTGTCCCTCTTTTTGGATGATTTGTTTTGGAACCTTGTTACAAATGAGACTAACAGATACACTCACCAGGTTTTAGCCTCAAACCAGCTGAAGCCACAGTCCAGGTTTGAGTGTTCCCAGACCCCGTGTGAGGCTGTGGCTGTGACCCAGGCTGATGCAGCCGCGTTCTGGCCAGCTCCCCTCACGTTTACTGCGGGCCTGGGGGCGTCCAGTCTCGCTCTTTTTAGCAGGTTTTGAGTGGATCCAGACCCCTTGTGAGGCCGTGGTTCTATGCCAGGCTCACGGAGCTTGGTCCTGGCTTCAACTTTATTTTAGACGGGGGCAGTTACACGGGGGGGAGCCAGCGACCAGCAATAAACCTCGGCGTCTAAAGGGTTAATTCAAAAGACTGGCCCCTCAAAACCTCTACCCCTCCTCTCCGCGCATGCGCAGCTGAGCCCTGAGAGCTGCTCAGTGTTTTCACTGAAGCAGCTTCTGCCTCCTGCCCTCACAGAAGACAGGAGCCAAGGAGGAAGAGTTAAAATGTCCGGTGTGCGGTTCTCTGTTCAAGGAGCCCATTTTGCTGCCGTGTTCACACAACGTGTGTCTGGAGCATCACGGTTTAGAGCAGAGTCTCGGGCAGCTCGCACTACGACTACTTGGACATGGACAAGATGAGTCTGTGCAGCGAGACGGACAGCGGCTACGGTCCCTACACGTCCTGCCAGCTCAAGTCTCCCAACGGCGTGAGGGTCGGCTGTGTCACCGGAGCGTGAGTCTGGAAGAGCGGGGGCTGAGGGGCTTCTCGAGGAACCGGCTGCTGGAGGCAACAGTAGCGCGGTACTAGCAGAACCGAGGTGGCGCCGGTTCCGCCTCATCCACGGCCGTAAAGTGCCAGCTGTGCCACTGCAAACCAGTGGACGCGACCGTGATGTGTGAGCAGTGCGACGTGTTTTACTGTAACTCGTGCCAATAGCGGAGCCACCCCTCCCGCGGACCCTTCTGTTAGAGACAAAGAATTTGAAATGGACTTTGCAGGAAACACAGGCTGCTACTCGGCCTTTGTGGTCTGGTCCGGATCAGCCATGAGGATGTTTGTGGATGCCTTCAGCAAACAGGTAGGAAGAAGACGCTGGGGTAAAGTTAGTAAGACTAAAAAGAAATCTGGACAGTCCACTAAGATGAGCTGTTGTGTTTCGCAGGTGTAAAGAGTAAAGAGAGCCTGTCCACTGCAGCAGAGTGTGTTAAAAAGGCCAAGGAGCAGCTGACTGAGATCGGCCTGGACCTGACCTTCACGCTGCAGTCTCTGCTGGTCAGAGACATTAAGGCAGCCCTGCAGAGTTATAAGGACATCATCATGGAAGCCACGAAGCACAGAAACTCAGAGGAAATGTGGAGGAGGATGAACCTCATGACGCCTGAGGCTCTGGCCAAACTTAAGGTAGACTGAAAACCTGATAATGCTAGATGCTGACTATGAGCATTTTTAATGTACATTTCAGATACAACAGCAGAAATGAGAGTTGGAGTTAATCACCTGTGGTTGTGTTTTCAGGATGAGATGCGTAGCTGTGGCATCACCAGCTTGGAGCCGTACACAGGAGAAGACTGCTGGGTGAACCTGAGCTACACCATTGTGGCCTTCACAAAGCAGATGATGAGCTTCTTGGAAGAGGGCCTGAAGCTGTACTTCCCTGAGCTGCACGTGGTTCTGCTGGAGATGATCCTGGTCGCTGTGCAGCATGAGGACTACAGTCTCCGCTGTGAGCAAGACCCGGTGAAGAAGAGTTTCATGGTGCTGCCTGTGGTTAGAGCTCAGGTTTGAGGAGAGCGTAGGCAAACCGGCTGGACCTGAGGAAGAGGACCAGACCGGTCAGGATCAACCCTGAGAGTAGCACATCTCTGGTCTGAGACTCATGAGAACTAACAATTCACAAAGAGCGTAAGACTGTACTAAAAGAAAAGTGACTCCCAAAAACACAAAACAAAAGAACCCCCTTCACTGATCTGTCATTTCAAATGTGCACCTAACACTTTCCAGATGATGTTAGCATGTTTTGGATAAAAAAAAAAGCTCTTGAAATTAATGTTATTTTTACACTGCCATGTGGTAAATGACACTATTGTAAATTATTGTTTGCACCAAAAGATTTTTTGTTTTTACTTTCAAATGTCATATACAACTCAGATTAAAACTTGATTTATTTGACCAATTTTAGCAGAATTGTCCACAAAAGCAAATGTGTGTGAGAGCTTTTTAATGCTGGATGAGAGTTTGGTGTTGATATTAGTCTGTTGTATTCAAGCAAACTGAGACTGAAAAAAGGGACGACAGAAGTTTCTGAAATTCTGTTGAAAGTCAAAATGGCTGATTTCTTTGTTGTAAATAAAGGTAATGTAATGAATTGCTACCATTAAAGGTGTCCATAGAGAAATGGCTTTTTTCTTTGTACACCTCATTTTAAAAAGGTGTCACTATAAACCAGTATAGACAGAAAAATATCCTCCACAAGTCCTAGGGTTTGGTCGGGCCAAGAAAGAAACGTTTAGACATTTTGTGTTGTAGCAGATATTTGCCAAAATTTTGCAACAATACAACTTCTTCATTAAACTTATTATGTAGTAACATTTTGTGGTGGTCCATGGGGGGTGCAACTGAATGAACCCATTGGGCGCAGAGGGGTTTTTTTCACCTCTCCAACCGTACACCCACTCTTAAGCCCCCTCCCGGTTTATGTGCCAAGCCCCGGGCCGGCCCGTGCTCCTGGTACTCTGAACACATCAGAGGGCCAAGCCTAGACCCGTGCTCCACATCCAGGCCCAGGCTCAGCCCCTGGTTCTACACACACACACACACACTTAAAACTTTGTACCCTTGGTACTCCGTGACAGAACTTAGAGCAGGAGCCAGCCCCGGGGTATAGCCCCCAACTCCCGCTCCTTCATCCAAGCTTAAGGCCCCCACCACTCCACCCTTTGAGCCCTTCTTCTTCCCCCTCCATCTCTCTTTTTCTACGGTTGTGTGTTTGGTTGATTCTACATGGATGTGAGTTATTTCTACGGGGACATGGTAGCCCATGCATAATTCAGGCCATCTTTCGGGAAATTTCACAGGCGCTTATGCGCTTGTTTCGTGTGGACACAAACTCAGAGACAGGTTTCAAGTTTGATAAAGGACCTCACAGGCGCTCCATCCTGTTAAGCCCGGGTCAGAACAGGGTAGGAGACATTAAACTCCCCCGCCTCTCCCCGGCGGGGAGAGGAGAGTTGGGTACCCAGAGGCGCGCGGTGGGACCCCCACACCGTGCTGCGTAAAAGCTGACAAACAGCCGGGAGGAACGGGCCTCCCCACGAGACTGGCGCGTGCGCCGCCCCGTGTATACCGTCGGAGCTAAGCGCGCGGGCCCGCCCAGTGGCAGAGAGCTCTCCCCGGCGGTCAGTTTCCCGGCGCAGGCTAAGTTCATCAGTCAACATGACTTAACCTGTGAGACAAGCATATGAGACACAGTACTATAGCAGGATTAAGCAGGAAGCCCGTGTGGCTGAGCGGGGCATCACCGCTCAGCTGGTTTCACCATACGCCCGGGCCCAGGGCAGCAGGCTTGAGTCGAGTCCCCGGGCAGGGGTGGCTCTTAGTCAGGCTTTGAGAAAAGTGTCTTCCGGACAATTACATCCACTCTGTGGCCGAGCCCCCGCCCAGGGGCCGCCAGCCAGGTGGAGGGCTCCGTCGTATGGCACTTTGGACAGACGGGGCGTCTGGGTCTCGCTTCCCACGGATCCGGCCGGGGAGAGGCCGCCCTCCCCCGGACCGCAGAGGCGAACTCCCAGTGCGCAGGACACAAACTCAGAGACAGGTTTCAAGTATGATAAAGGACCTCACAGGCGCTCCATCCTGTTAAGCCCGGCAGGCTCACCGGCCGAGGCAGAACAGGGTAGGAGACATTGAACCCCCCTGCCTCTACCCGGTGGGGAGAGGAGAGTTGGGTACCCAGAGGCGCGCGGTGGGCCGCCCACACCGTGCTGCGTAAAAACTGACAAACAGCGCGTGCGCTGCTCCGTGCATACACACGGAGCTAAGCGCGCGGGCCCGCCCAGTGGCAGAGAGCTCTCCCCGGCCTTCAGCTTCCCGGCCCAGGCTAAGTTCATTAGTCAACATGACCTAACCTTTGAGACAAGCATATTACACAGTACTATGGCGGGATCAACCAGGAAGCCCGTGTGGCTGAGCGGGGCGCCACCGCTCAGCTGGTTTCACCATACTGCCCCGGGCCCAGGGAAGCAGGCTTGAGTCGAGTCCCCGGGCAGGGTGGCTCTTAGTCAGGCTTTGAGAGAACGTGTGGCCAGGCTCCGTCATATGCACCTGGGGCAGAGAGGCGTCTGGCCTTCGCCCCGGGGAGAGGCCCCCCCCCCGGACCGCAGAGGCGGACTCGCAATGCGCAGGAACCATTCACCCTGGACCGGAGCCGGAACCAGGCAGAGGCCCTGCGAAGGCGAGTCACGTAAGCCCATAAGGCCTTTAGTGACTTGTGTGAGTCAGGGGTACACTTAGAATATATGATGTGCGAGTTGACAACACAGATGCTTATAATGGCATTGAAAATGCGGTTGTACCACTTCCTTGACCGATGTGGAAATAAGTAGTTTTTCATCCTCTGGTCAGATCTGTCTACTCCCCCATAAAGCTGTTGTACTTGTCAACACACACTGGTCTGTTTATTGTGCGAAACCCACTAGGGCTGTTTTTGTTCTGATTCTCTTATGGACACAGCCACTCCCATGAAGTGTTGATAACATTGTGAGGCGTTTAGTGTCATGCCACGCACAAGCCAGCAGTTTGCCCTTCCTCAGAAACACTGGGTCATCTCCCTGTTTCAACCGTAAGGCAGGGGGTCTCAAGCTTCTTGGCATTCCTTGCCTTGTGCACCTTACTGTCCCACATAAACCAGTGTCACGTTCAGCTAATTCACTGGCAATGGCTGGTGACATGTAGTAGCTATCCATGTATACCTCGTGCCCTTTATCTTTGTATTGACTGAGTAGTTCACGGACTACTGCGTGGGTGGCACTTACGTCACTGGCTGCATCAGTATGCTGTCCAGTGTGCATAAACCACTGTAGAACATAACCCACCTGCTTTCACTCAAGACGTATGCTCTGTAGCCATATTTATCTGGTTTTCGGGGATTATAGATTTTTAGGGTTGATCTCCCTTGAATGCTATTGTCATCTCATCTAGAGATAGCTCTTTGAGAGGTCTGTAAACTGCTGAAAAGCGAGGGATT
This sequence comes from Rhyacichthys aspro, assembly GCA_036850595.1. Classification (NCBI taxonomy): domain Eukaryota; kingdom Metazoa; phylum Chordata; class Actinopteri; order Gobiiformes; family Rhyacichthyidae; genus Rhyacichthys; species Rhyacichthys aspro. The sequence continues at coordinate 5,364 of JAWCTZ010000959.1, read as the reverse complement.
ATTGTTCTAATTATTCCACGCACTTTGAAAAGCCTGTCATGCCCTGGCTGATCTTTTCTCACATACTCGTCATTATTGGCAAAATGCAGAAAAGACAAGATGCTTTCAAATCTGTTCCCAGACATTACCTTGCCAAAACCAGGAGTGTATGCTGGCCAAAATGATGCCCAATAATCCTCAATCTCAGGCTTCTCTACAAGCCCCATAGACAGATGCAAAGACAGGAAAGCTTTCATTTCAGACACAGATACATCATACCACTTATGAAACCTGGACTGTGGCTGCAGCTGGCTTGAGGCTAAAACCTGGTGAGCATATCTGTTAGTCTCATTTGTAACAAGGTTCCAAAACAAATCATCAAAAAAGAGGGATAGAAATTGATTGATTTATTTTGTTTTTTGTTTTTTGTCAAGGACGATGCACACAATAGAGGATACCTTAGAAAGGCCAAAAAAAAAAAAAAAAGCTATAGATTTTCCTCACCATTTACCTCTACCACGTCGTGTCGCAATTGGGCGACTTTGGCGCTTAAAGGGTTAAATCTTACACGTTACTTACAGCAACATCAAAGCTTTAGAAATATTTCTTTTTCATAAGATGCACTGTTAAACCCTGTTAACTTTTTTATTAACTCATATTAGTCAGGACAAAGCTTCTGTCAAGATTTGGTGGATTTTGAAATTAGTATTTAATTACATTTGTGTATTATTTACATTTGGGTTTTTCAAGTGTTACAGAGGACAGCAATGACAATATTTTTGTATTATTCAAATCAAATGCCAGATTGGGGCCATTTTTGTGCACACATCTTTTATAAAGAATAAAGCTTCAGTATTTCCTTAAGTTCAGAATAAAACTGCACAGTGTTTTACAGTGATACAGTGCCAGAAAAAGACAAAATAATGTTTTTGCACATTCATGGATATTTTGTATATGTGAAAGATGACTATTTTGCAAGTTCAGAGTAAATGCATAATAGCGAGAAATATCCTTTGTATCATATTTTGCTATCTCTTATGAAATTAAACCGTTTGCTATAGAATATTATTGCCCACTGCCACTTTTACATTTGGTTGTGTTGTAGTTTTTAATTCAACAGCCTTCTAGTGCCTTTTACAATAGCTAGTGATAAATGTCAAAATGCAGATTGTAGCATCGTACACCCTTAACTGTAACTGCAGGCAGTGTCTCATTGAGAGTTTTCTTGAGAACTTTCTGCTTTCTCTTATTGAATAAAAAACAGATTGCGAACTCGACCTCAAAGATCATCATCATTCATTGTTGGAATAATTTGCTCGTTTACAATGCACAAACGTTTTCATCCACAAAGCTGCAGTGCTCTAAGGAGCCACAAGGTGACAGTTCAACACAGTCTACAGAGTTCAAACGGCAGCAGAGAAATGATGGCGTGAGTAAGTTGAGTGTAGTCCAAACGGGATAAAATGACTGTAAAGTCACAAATGTCTTTATATTTTGGTTGAAGTTTTTAAGTGAAGTCTTAAATTCTAGCGTATATAGTGACCTATATAGGCTAATATATGGTAAGTATTTATTACTTACTAACAAATTATCAGTCTATGAAACCATAAACCACATTTTAAGGTCGTATACAACATTGGCTGCAGAGTGGAGATATCAACTTTATAAGTATTTTCTTTTTTTAATTAAAGCAAAACAAATTAAAGGTTAACTGATTTTAAACGTCTTATTTGCCAGAAATATTCAGCAACTCTTTGCAATCGAAAATTCAGTTAATATTTGTTAAACCACTTGATGGAAATCAAACATCTCTTTCTCAAGAGCAAAGAGAGGCGGCATTTGTTTCACAGACTTCCTCTGAATGTGGTCGAAGTGGCATAAAGAAGGTGTTGAAATTATTCACACTAGCAACTTTTAGTTTTAAGGCTAACACATGAGTAAACTAGGCTACATTTTAAATACAGTGGTTGGCCTCAGCAAACTGGAAATAATATGAGTCTAGTTAGAGACTATTCACAGACTCGAAGTTCAATAAAAACATAGTGCATTTTTAGCTAGTATTATTGAGTTAACAGCTGTAGCATGCATTTTGTTTAACTACGGAGGTTCAGACCAGAGTGACCACATAGCTCGCGATAAAGGGCTATGCTTTCTAATTTAACTTGATTTATCCCCAAACGGAAATTATTGCTAGATTGTAAGAAAAATTGTAAAAAGCATATTCATTGATTATTTGTCGCACAACCTAATTTTACTATGAGTTAAATTGTGTCTTGTACCGATTTATCTCTTTTAACCAAAAGGTTTTTTTGTCTCGCTGATGCACGTGCTAACGCCGGCGTCTGGCGCGGTACGTGATGACGTAGCATTTCGAACGTGACGACATCTGAAAATTGTTTATATACGTCACGAGCCCTTACAGACTTTAGTTAGTAAGAGCTTTGCATCTCACACTGTTGAAACCAGAGTTAAGGAAGAGTTCATTTTGAGAATTACCAGAGAAATATCGAAACATGGAAGCCGCGATCCTACCTTGTGAGGATACCCTCATCCAGCAAGACATATATGATCTGAAAACCTGTCAGGAGTGGACCACCATACCCCTGACAGAGATTGAAGAGTCTGATTTCTCACAGTTTCTGTCAAATAACATCACAGAAACCAAGAGTGCACTGGAAGCAGAGCCAGAAGACCATGAAGCTAAAAGTCATCAGACACTTCCACAAGTACTCAATGAGTATGTTGAGACAGCACGGTCCAAAGTCAGGAAACAACTGAGCAATCTTAAACAGAGTAAAAAATCTCTGAGGATGGAGATTCGCCACCTGACTGAACAAAATGCTGAGCTTTGGTCAATACACAAGCGGTTCGAGGGGGAGAAGTTTGATCTGAAAACGTCTCTGTTGAAGGAGAAGAAGACCGCTAAGGACTTGGAGGAAACTCTAAGAATTCAGAAAGAGGCCTTTGACGCTGAGATTACTCAGCTTAAAGACAATATGACAGAAACACAGCAGTGGAACTCACAGCTGAGGATGGTAGTGTTTGACCTGCAGGTGACACAGGAGCACTGCAAGCTCCATCACAGCAACACCAGTGAACTTCAGGAGGTGGAAAAGTCCGTGGAGGAGCACAAGACCACCATTCGTGATTTGGAGGAAAAGCTAAGAATCCAAATGGAGAAGAATGAGGCCTGTGAGGTAGAGATTTCTTGGCTTGAATCTACAAATAAGGATCTCAAGGAGACAAAAACTTTCCTTGAAGATGAGATACATTTCCTGAAGGAGGATATGGCAGAAACCAAAGCTGTGAATTCACAGCTGAGGGTTTTAGTCTCAGACTTTGAGGCTAAAGAAAAGCACTGTCAACTCCATCACAGCGACACAAGCAAACTTCAGGAAGTGGAGAAGTCTCTAGAAGAGGAAAAAAGACCACTGAGGCTTTGGCGGAAAAGCTGAAAATCCAAATGGAGAAAATGAGGCCTGTTACACAGAGATTGCTTATTTCAAATCTACAATTAATGATCTTCAAGAAACTAAAGTCTTTCTAGAAGATGAGATGACTTGTTTCAAAGAAGACATGGAGAAACAGATGAAAATCCAAATGGAGAAAATGAGGCCTGTTACACAGAGATTGCTTATCTCAAATCTACAATTAATGATCTTCAAGAAACTAAAGTCTTTCTAGAAGATGAGATGACTTGTTTCAAAGAAGACATGGAGAAACAGATGAAAATCCAAATGGAGGAAAACGAGGCATGTGAGGCTGAGATGACTTATCTCAAATCTACAATTAATGATCTTCAAGAAACTAAAGTCTTTCTAGAAGATGAGATGACTTGTTTCAAAGAAGACATGGAGAAACAGATGAAAATCCAAATGGAGAAAAATGGCCTGTGAGGCTGAGATGACTTATCTCAAATCTTTAAACAACTATCTTCAAGAAAACAAAGTCTTTCTAGGAAATGAGATGTTCTGTCTGAAAGAGCAGATGAAGGAAAATATCAAAATGGAAGTGAAGAAAAATGAAGACTTCAAGGCAGAAGTTAGTCGCCTCATATCGATAATCAAGGATCTTGACCATGAACTGACTTTGGTTAAAGATGAGATGGTGAAAACACAAGCTGAGAATTCAAGGCTGACAGTTCTAGTATCAGACTTTGAGTTGACAGAGGAGCGCAAAAGAAAAGTTAAAGAGCTAACAGAGCTTGTGATGGAGATCCAGCCGGTCTTCAACGATATGGTGGAAAAGCTCAATATCCAGAATCAAATAACCGAGGCCAATGAAGCTGAAATTACTCGGCTTAGATCTGAGACTAAATGTTTTGAAGAGAAGGAAGCTTATCTGAAAGACGAACTGACAGAAACTATAGCTGTGAATTCACAGCTGAGGATTGAATTAGCAAAGCTCAAGTCTAAAGAGAAATACGACCTGAAGGCTCAACTGCAGGAGCTTGAGGAGGTGGAGAGGTCCCTGATGAAGAAGGATCAGACCCTGAAGAAGACTGTTGGAGATTTGGAGGAGAAACTGAAAATCCAGGATGAGAAGAAAGAGGCCTACGCTACTGAGCTGAAATCTGTAAAGCAGTATCTTGAAGAGCAGACAGCTTATGCAGAAGATCAAACTGAACGTGCCTAAATATGTGTACTACACATAGAAATAATACACATCTCCAACAACAAAGGACAGAACAACAACACTAAACTAACTAAACTAATTTTAAGGCTTCTTCATGTCAGAAGTCTTAAAGTTAGAGCACTGTAAATAAACAAAAACTCAACCAAAAATGAAATGTTTTAGTGATATGTTTATGTAAAATAATGTAAGGTCCATCCAAATCTATGAGTAGAGCTCTTGAAGAGAAGGAGACATTTCTTAAAGGTTAGGCTGTAAAAACAAGAGATTTGATCATGGTTTTCTAAATCAGGTAAATCAGATGCTTCTTCAAGAAATTAAAACACAGACACAAACACATTACTTGTTACAAATGTTGGGCTTAACGAACAAATACAGCACTGAGAATCAGAATGAATGAACTGAGACCTTTGCAACAGGTTTTCTGGTTTTGTGTCAACTTTAACTTAACCTCAAATCCTTAACATATTGTTTTGTGCCATTGTAGACAGAAAAATGAGTTTCTACATGAGCTGTTACCTGGTAATGTCAGCAGGATATCAGACTAACAGTGGGAATAAAGTGTATTTTGTCTCCTGTGACTTGACGAGGGAAGCTCAGCATACAGTAGATGTAGAGGTAGATGTAGAAGGAAGTCCAGGGGCAGGTTTACACTGGTGCAGAGCATCCCAGTCACAAAGTGACATTAAAGCTCAGCTTCATTTAGCTCTGTTGTTTTTGTATTTTTGTGTTTTAGTGTGTATTTACTCACAT
>JAWCTZ010000958.1:0-27368 GCA_036850595.1 Rhyacichthys aspro | reverse complement strand
GTAAAGTCTGTTGCAGAGGATGTGTTAAGACACGTCCCTAAAAGAAGCAGGAAAAATGTTGAGCACATTTTGACAGCTTTAAACCGTGCATCAGATGTAGTGTCATGGACTGACCAGGAGAAGTTGTTATCAACAATCAAACCATCAAGGGCACACATCTTTTTGATTTGTTAAAAAGTGTCACTGCTACACACAATGTCTCTGAGTTATCAAGACCGACTGGGTGGAAATTGTTTTTAAAAAGTCTTGCAAGTTTAATAATGTGCCACTGTCTGCTATCCCTAATACACAGGTCCGCAGGGCATTAGCAGAATTAAAAGGGGGTAGTTCAGTCAGTGACACAACACACAGTGTTGATGGCGAATCACGCCTTGGAGTCAAGCCAGCGTTCGATACTTCTTTCACCTAGTTTCAGTACACCCCGCAATACCTCTAAAGCCGGGGATGCTCATAGCATAAAATGGTTAAATTTTTGATTTTTACTTTTATACTGTATTCTGATGAATTGTGTTGATGTTTTTGATTTTTACTTTTATACTGTATTCTGATGAATTGTGTTGATGTTTTTGATTTTTACTTTTATACTGTATTCTGTGGGGGGTTTTTTCCATTAAAAATGTAAATATTATTGATGTAACAATGAATACTTTTTTCATCCTTTACAATTGTCCAGAGAATGACTTTTTTTCAATATGTTTTGTTTCTATTATTATTATTTGTAATATTGTTATCATTGATTGTTTTTTATTATTGTTTTATTATTATTTGTAAATAAATGAAAAAGTGGAAAAAATGTATAATCTTCACTACTTCTTTATTTCACACAATGACAATTTTCTACACACATTGTACACACATTATACCATAATCATTACACACTGCGACAGGCTGTATCTGGTTAACAAATTTACAAACCATAGCATCATTACAAACAGGATCAGGTCCATACATTTTGATAAATTGTTGATAAGACATTCCTTTTTGTATGTGACATAAGAAAAAAACACAATGTTGTCCACATGTAGTTGACAGCTGGCTCTGAACTATTCTCCCAGAATAAGACACGCCTACACAGTTTTTTGTGAGAAATTTTTTTATCTCTGATGGGAATCTCATGCTTTCTGGAGAGTGACCAAAACTGTCAAAGAAGTATCCTTCTTTGTCCTTTGTGATATAGATATATGCAGAGCCAGTGTTCACCAGGCATAAAGAGGGTGTGTGTTCACAATCAACATGGCTGGATATTTAGTAATGTTACGTTTTGGAAGTTGGTCACACGCTAACACACCTAGAAAGAATGTTCCTTTAAAAATTCTTCTTTTAATGATGCTGGTTAGCTCTATTGTATTCATGGTTTAGTAGTAGTCTATGAGAACCTGTCTCCTGTTTGAAATTTCAATCACTGAGTCAAAAATAGAATAACATATCAGGTTAACTGTGCGGAGTGGCACCCTGAAACGCACATCCAGCCTTACATTGCCTGTTTTAATCAGAGACACATTTCCAACTACCCTCATCAGGTTCTAAATTTATACAAAAGGTGTGTATCCAGCTCCAAAATCTTGACGGGTTATGGCCAGGGGTCTGTCTTTTAGGTGGCGACCCGTGGTCTGTATCAGCTGGTAATACTCTCTAGCGTAGTGATTCCTCTGAAAATGAGGCTGAAATGGTTTAGCCGGGTAGGGTTGCCCATCTGCATACAGTCCTAGAAACTCTGTGTCATAGTGCTCAAAATTAAACGGATTTCTAGAGTAGCTACCGGTGTATCCCTCATTATCAACAAACCCTATGATGACAAATTTGGGGATCTGCCCCATGTACAGATTCTCCTGGTTGCACTCTTGTTCCAGCAGGGATGGAGAATGTTTTCAAAGCTACTCTGTCAATAGCATACTTTGCATTTGTATGCTGAAGAGCTCTGCTGTGTGCCAGCCTAACAGCAGGGCGGCCACTGACTTTTGACAAACAGACTGGCTGAAACGATCTTGACTCTAAAATTTGTTGTTCCAGCTGTCATGAGAGAAAACTCATCTTTTGAACGTATAAACTTCAAAGATAAGTCTAAACCATTCAGCATGAGTTTTTCTTGAAAAAACAAATCGGCATGTATTGGACCAATTAGTTCCACTATACGACTGAGTTCTGTGTAGTTGGCCCTAGCCACCAGACCCTCATTATCTCCAGTTGCTGAAGCATCATCCATTTTACCACTTGTATCCTTGCAAAACAAATAGCAGTGCTAACTGGGTATCCAGTGTGTCTTTTCCATAGTTCATCAAGCACTCAATTATCCCACGATATGGGTATGTGTTGGAAGACTGGGTTATGAGACGGTCGCCTAACATTATATCAACTATGAGAGAGAAGAGAGCATGATGGATAGTTCACCAGCCCCACATCTGCGTTAGGAGCTATGTTTGTGCCGTCGGCATTTAAGATCCTCACACGCAAATATAGATGCGTGTCATTCAGGTCCAGATAATCTTCTCCACTGCCTGATATGTAAAACTCAATAGGTCCTGTGTCTGTTATTGCTGAAACCGGTGGGATTTCAACATATAACGATTTTTCAATCGAGGTTTGTGTGTACGGTACTGTGAACAAGTCCAGCTCAGTCTTCACGCATTCTTCAGAATGACTGTGTATGAGAGACATTTTTCTGCCTAGAATATATCTTTGGCTATTGCCGATCGGTGTTTCCCAGCTCTGTTCCCTCTGGAGGATGATCTCTTACTGACAGTTCTGGCCGATTTGGATGTTACTTTACGTCTTTTAGGAGTATGTGTTTTACGTGTGCTGGGCGGTCTTTTTCTTGGCCTTTGAGTATATACAACCAAGCCACTCCCCTCCTGCTTTCCAGAGAATGCACTTCTTGTGATGTTAGACACGACCTCTCCTGCGATGTTCTTTGCAGCTGTTTTTAAATGTGGCTTAGCTATGCTAAACCCCCTTTTTAAAAGGGGCATTGCCATTCTAAACAGACTACGGAACATACCACCCAATCCATTTCCATACTAGAGTACTACTTCCTATAAATCGGGTAGTTCTCCACCAGCCTGGTTCATATAGTATGACATGTACCTAGAGTCATCGCGATTGTAGGGTGTGAGACATTTTATTTTTGTCTCTAGAAATAATTCTTCAAGGGTCTGAAATGTAGCTTCACTATCACTTTGCCATATAAAAAAGGAATATGCTGATTCTGATCGTTCTTCAAGGATATCTCAATATCATCAATAACCGACTTGGAGAGCGATGTGTAGTGTGGCTTGTCGTAGGTTAAAGTGGGCATACTACGTCCCTCGTCTGATACATTTATACAGCGCAGTAGAGGTGCATGGCTGTCCCCCACTAGTTGATAATCCACAATGTCGCTGTAAATGAATATGTTATATCTCCCTCCATGAATATCTGCAGGGTACGGGGCTGCAATCTGTTTCCCATAAACTGTTTCATGGGGGATCATAAATACTTCCTCCGGTTTAAACCCGAGTATTTCAGCCAGCCTGCCTTTAAAAGTTAGACTAGTCCCTTCTGCACCACTTACAATAACATGGTTGGTAATGTTGTTATATAGTAGGTTTATGCGCGATGTTACTGGGCTCTGCATGCATCTAGAATTGAATTCTTTGAGTATTCTCGTTACCGAATCATAAAATCCAACTGAAATGGTTATTTTCACAATCTGCTCTGATTTGGAATCACAAACAATCACGCTAGCGTCAGATGCAGGGAAGCTTGTCCATACTCTGGGATATTGTATCTCGATAAGGCCAACCTCATGCGGTTCGTTCAAAACAATAGGCTTTGCCAGCTTTGTCCTAAAATGCCATATTTTGTTGTTTGGATACACATGTGCTGAGGCATTACTCGGGAGTGTAACATAAAACCCGTTCTTCTTGTCCATGTTGAGACGTTAAAAATGATGTTGAAGTTGAGTGTGGTTGTCTTTTATCAGACTACACATCAACAATCTCTTTCTCATTAACCCAGCTGTTCATAGAATCTGGATATCCGAGCCATTTCACGAAGACCAGATTTTTACGCCCCACCTTTTTTCTGGCCAGTATTTTTTCTATTTTAAATGTTTTATTTTTATCTATAATAACTTTTTGAAGTTCTGGCTCATAAAAGGTTCCTTTTACCAACTCCCCTAAATAATCTGTTAGTCTATATACAGGAGGATCTCTTGCAATACGATGTTTTACTGTAAAAAACTCATCTGTGTAAGTCTGCTCATACCCCTTTCTAAACACCCCTTAAGTTTAGATATCCTCACAGTGTCACCTACATTAAATTTAAAAGCTATAGTTGCACGACCTTTTGATTTGTATATGTTGTTAAAAACCGTCCTCTCATTACTTTTATTCACACCTGCTGGCGCCATTTTGATGGTTCTGTGGTATGAATTGTTGTAGGCCTGGACTAAATTCTGGACCACATCAATATATCTCCTTGAATTTACAGAGGTTAAATAACGCCACATGCGTGTTTTTAAAGTCCTGTTGAACCGCTCTACCACACTCGCCTTGGTCTCGTTTGATGTTGAAAAATGTGTGATCTTATACCGTCCCAGTAAATGTTGAAAATGTTTATTATAAAACTCAGTGCCCGCATCTGTTTGAAGTTTAGTAGGCACACGCCCCTCACTCAGAATATTTTCAAATGCCCTTGCCACAGCCGTTCCTGTCTTGGTCTTGAGACATCGAACCCACGCGTATTTAGAAAACACATCAATGCATGTCAACAGGTATCGCACATTGTCGTTGTCTGTTGAATATTCACTCATATCGACCAAATCTGCCTGGTATTGTTTATCAATACCGTTGACCAATACTCTATTCCGAGGAAAGTGTTTAAGCGCTTTAGCATGAAGTGTGTACGCATCCTGCGCCATTAAGTATTCCCGTACATCATTTAAACTAGGTGAAACACCCGACTCTTTAGCAGCATCACGAAGTTTAACTATGCTCGCTAGCCCTCCTGGATGTGCAGGATCATAATAAATTTTCTGCAGTGTGTTTTCCATAGCAATTGGTGTGGCACAAATGACAAAAATCAGATTGAGATAAAACATTTATTCCACGGTAGTTGGACACAGCCTAATACAAAACGCACACGTCACTCTGCTCCTTTCCACATCACTCTGCTCCTTTCCACACAGATGAAATCACACCCAGCATGCCATTTTTACAACATCATCACCCACCAATGTGTCGTACATATGGCGGATTTTCTCCTCAATACACTCTGCCTCCTTCAGCTCATGCAAAATAGTCTCTGCAATGCCCACGATTCTGGTGTCGGCGATAAACACACCAATCACCTTCAGGTAGGTCTTGACGGCAGACATGAATCGTTCGGTCCAGAGCATCTCCAGAATGGCGGAATAGTGCGCCTCGTAGAAATACCCGGAATCATGCTCACACAGTCATGGTGTTTCTGACTGGGGTGATCAATCTGGCATCCATAGCACTGCATTTGCCAGTACTTGTGGAGTACATTGTTCAGCAGATGGATCACAGGTATTTTAACACCCTGCACAATCTTCTCAGATATTGATCCTTTAGGATTCAGCTCATCTGTAGGTTCTCATGGCGGCTGTTCGGGGGATCCATTTTAGATGAAGGCAAGACGCTTGGTGGTGGTGGTGATACAGGAGTTGGTTCGATGTTAAGGCCTATTCGTAGTCTAGCGTTGCAATTAGGCTCTCCAAGAGGGTGCCCGCAGTCGCACTCTTTAGATGGAGGGAAAAAGGAAATTAAATGTCCATTAAAAGATACAAGGGCATTGTATTCCACTCAGGAGACTACCTACCACTTGTCCTTAGAAACTGGTACACCTGATGATTTTCGGCCTATACATGAGACCATCTTCCGCATCAGACGGCATATTGTCAAATACAAGGCGCTTCCTAACACCCTTATAAGCCTGGTTGATTCTGTCTCTCTTGATGGTATTGTCAACATCTCTAAACACGCGCTGCATAGCCTGCCAGTCTGCCCACTGAATAAAAAACAAATTTTTAAACCACACTTGGCACTCAGACAGTGTAAGTGGGTATGGATGTAACTGCCAGTCTCCACATCCTCTAGATCTAACCAAACCCTCTATATCCTCACACAGTGTAAGGAATATAAAATCAGACCCAGAGCGGTTAAAACGGTCAGCCTCAACACGATACAGTGCCGGAGCCGAGGGGCTTGACCACTGCGCCACATATACCGTATTGGAATACCCTGGCTCATTGAGATCATGGCAGATGTCGCTGCGAAACATTTCCCAGTCGCGTATAGACATGCCATGTGACACCCCCAGGCCCCAAGGATCAGACTCCCCTGTGGAACCAGCCAGCAAAACCTTCCCATCCGAATATTTAACTGTATAAACATACCCGTTTACACCGGTGAATGTGTTCTCATACGTCTGCTCTAGCTCTGTTTCTACACATCTTCTGGTCTTACGAGGACGTGGATTAGTATCAACAACAGAGTGTTCTGTATTACCTAAGTCGTTATCCGCGGCAGCTGTGTTAGAGAGATGATTCTCCATGACTCAGGCCAAACAGTAACGTTGAGAAAAAGATGTAGGTAAATTCAGCCGTCGCAAGACCCAAAAAATGCTGTGAATAACCGCTACAGCTCTTCGTATATATAGAACTCAAAAATAAAACACACCCACTGGGGGGCGGGGACAATCCCGCCCCACGAATGTACATACCACACCCTACGCTTTTTTTTTTTTTTTTTTTTTTTTTTGTTTGTTTGTTTGTTTGTTTGTTTGTTTGTTTGTTTTTGTTTGTTTTTTTTGTTTGTTTTTTTAATTACACAATTAATTTATGCATTAATCATTAATTTATGCGCAACCCCCCATTTAGTGTACCATATATACTACTAACCTGCACTGCATCAACTGTTTTGCATCGACTTTTTTGTACCTTCCAATTTTAATTTTGTTATTGAAGCAGTCAGGGATAAAAACAACTACATGGCATTAAAACTTGGCCGTAGCTTAAAGAAAATTGCTGATATTTTGGAGTGTGATGCAATAAACTTTCTTAAAAACCTAGAACAAAGCCGGATGCTTTTTGAAAAAAAGTGGGATGTTTGTGTCTCTTCTCGTGCCCTACAAACCCTTAGAGAGTCTGGATGGAACACTCCTCAACTGCTGCTGTTTACAGAAGATGTTAGAGCCATGGATGCACATATTGATTCATGCCGAGGTGAATATCAACAGAAGCTTAAGGATGAACCAGACAAAAGAAACTGGTCAAAATTAGCCCCACTGACACTTTGTAAAGTCATTCTTTTCAATCAAAGAAGAGAGGGTGAGGTGTCAAAGATGCCTCTGAGTGCATTTACTTCATTTACTCATTCTGATTTGGCCCTTGGACTGTCAGAATTGGAGAAAAAGCTGTGTCAGCATTTCCATCACATTGAAATAAGGGGAAAAAGAAATAGCAAAGTTCCCCTTCTTTTAACCCCAGAAATGATCACATCAATGAGATTTTGGTGGAGCACCGACAGTCTTCCTCAATCTCTAATGACAACCCAGACTTCTTCTCAAGGCCTGAAGCAGACACACACCTCAGAGGATCAGATGCCATTAGACAAATGGCAAAGGAATGTGGGGCAAAGCATCCTGAAACTTTGTCCTCAACCAAGTTAAGAAAACATATGTCCACCCTGTCCACTGTTCTCAATCTTGAAGACAATGTAATGGACATCCTTGCAGATTTTTTGGGCCACGACATCCATGTCCATAGACCATACTACAGACTACCAGAAGGTACCCTGGAATTGGCTAAAGTGAGCAAAGTCCTCCTTGCTTTAGAGCAGGGCAGAATTTCAGACGTTAAGGGAATGAGCCTGGACCAAATTCTAATTCATCCAAATGGTAATACAACATCTTTATGGTATAGTGTGAGAACGTCTTTTGATTATTCTTGAATAGAAATGATGACATTATTATGTCTATTGTCCAGAGGAAGTGCTGGATCTTGCCAATGATGAAAGTGAACTTTCAGAGACGGAGGAAGGGCAGGAGACTACTTCATCATCTCTGCCAGGTGAGATATTTATTTAATTCAAAAATGAGGTTTTTGTTTATATAGTAGAAAATGAGGATGTCTGTCAGTAGAGCTGCAGAGCTTATTCAGTGTACTAGGTTCAAATCCAGCACCAGCAGACATCACTTGCCTACAGCTGTAAAAATGCTAAATGTTTTTTGTTTTGCTGATATCACAATAACAAAGAGTTCTTTTTCTAACTTCATTCAGTGTTTCATTATGGGAACTATAAGAAAATGTGACCAACTATGGAAGCTCCAATGACATCATGTCTGTCTCCAACAGACTGGTCGACTGTAGCTAGGGCCCGCCCCCTCTTAATAGTACAGTCTGCCTACTCCTTCCAAATGACTGTAGAGCACTTTCTTAACGTCTTTGCAGGAGGAATGTGTAGGTGAAACACCTCACTCAACCTCTGTCAAAGAACCGGGGTTACGGCAAGTAACCAAGTTCTTTTTCTAACTTTGTTTGGTGTTTCACTATGGGAGATAGAGACCACACCGTCTAGTTTGGATCTGACCTTAAACCTGGTCTGGTGTGGCCCTGATCTGATCCTGGTCTAGTTTTGCCCTGGTTCTGGGTTGGTCTTGGTCTCGTTCAATGTTTAGTCCTGCTTTTCTGGTCTGTTCCTGGTTATTCTCTGATCCTGGTCTGATCCTGGTCTGGTCCTGGTCTGGTCCTGGTCTGGTCCTGGTCTGGTTCTAGGTGTGGTCTGCTTTAAACAGTGAAAGTATGAGTGAAATGATGCCTTTAAACACATGGGTTTATTGCAAGAACCCTACATCAGATCTGAAAAATCTTTAAACTGTGAGCGACAGGAGACTCTGCTGAACATGTGGATATGAAATGATGATAATTGGATGAAAAATGAATGAGCAGTGACAAGTTAAACATGTGTAAGTGCTCTGAGTCTGAGGGGAAAGGTCTGATCAGAATTAGAATGGGAGTCAGTGTTGGGCAAGTTACTCAAAAATTGTAATACACTATATATTCCTAGTTACTGTAAATAAAACATAATATATTTATATTACAATATTACTGTCTCTGAAATGTAATGAGTTACATTACTTTGAAGTTACTTTCACCAAAATGAAGACAGATTTTAGTGTAGCCTATGTTCTAGTAATAAAACATGACATTCTTTTTCTTGCTTGGAGTTAGCATGGCACCGCTCCAGGTGCTTTTTCAAGTTGCTTGTACTAACCCTTGATGTTGAGAGTTCCTTTGGTGAAGCGCAAAGTTTGCACTTGACTATTATATTATTGTCCAAATTCGAAATAGTGGGAATAGGTCCATCTCACAAATGTATAATTCACCTCAGCAGTAGTGATGGGAAGTTTGATTCTTTTTACTGACTCGAGTTTAAATGAATCACTCACCAAAAAGAATCGAGTTTTTGAGTCATTTGAGTCACTGAGTCAGTGACCTAGAGTGTGCAGAAACCCATATACGCACCCAATGTCCACCCACTCCCAGTCCCCACTGATTCATTGATATTGCTAAAACCACTCATTTGAAATGTGAAAATGAATGAAAATTTTATTGTGAGGAAAAAAAAGAGGACAGACATCTCACAATTAAAATAAAACTAATACTTTTTAACAGCTTTAACCATATATGTAACTTATTTATTTATCAACTATGAATTCATTTATTAACTTATTTAAGTGACTTATTAATCTTATGAACTCATTTATGTCTTTAACCTAAAGACATCAAAGTAACCTAAGGCATATTTAAAAACAGTCAATAATCCACTATCATAAATCCTCTATTTAATATTCCTGCTATGCATCAAACAAACCGCACTTATAATTAAATAGCAATATTGTTGTTTTCTGTTTCTTTATTGCCGTTAGTGTTTCAAACTGTAGTCAAACGAGTGGACTCTTTCTCCCTGTGGTCAAATGAGCTGCACGTAATTTTTAGTGCAAAATTATACCATTCATTACGGCAACAGTCATCCGCTGTTACCGTAAAAAGTAGTGTAATAGCGCTCTAAACATAGCGGCAGCTAACCAGACAACAGAAAAAGAAACCACGGCTGGCAGGACCGTAGTTTAGCAAGCAATAACAGGGACGAGTCAGTGAACAAGTTAATAGAGGCGGAGAATCACGACTCCCGATTCAGTAAAGTGACTCTCGAGTTTTGAATGATTCGTTCGAACCGCAGATCACTACTCAGCAGTCATCATTCACCCATACACAGTAGATTAGCTAGCTTACGTGACATTTACTGCGCGCCACCGATCTTCTCCTGCATTTGTTGGTCACTTGGATTTTTTTCTGGTGGTGTAAATGTTGGCCATTTTAAGCTAAATTTATTTGTAGTGCACGTTACTGAGATTGTAACGGGTAATATACTATGTAACTTTTTATTTGTAATGCGTTATATTACTCCATTACACCAAAAAATAATATACTACTGTAACTCGTTACAAAAGTGACGTTACTCCCAACACTGAAACCCACTATGTGTCCAATTCACCACTAAATGACTTGTGACCATTGGTAAGAAAAGACAAGATCCCATGAACCCACTATGTTTCCCACGTCAATTTCTACATGTGTTATTTTGTATAAACCCAGTACCCTTCAGGTGTAGCAGTGGTAAACATTGTTGCCACTCATCATGAAGGTGTAGGGTGTGAATATGGTAACAGACACTGCTCTTTTGATTGGATAAAAAAAATGTATTAGTTCTACTAGAAAATGAACAAACATCCTTGATGATGGAGCTGATGAGGGGTGTGCTTCTTCTTGACTTCTCTGGGAGGTTTCTAAAGCTCCTCCGGCTCCGCCACTTCCTTTCTGGTGAAGCAGATCCTGCTGGTGACACAGACAGACAGACGCCCTTCCTTGTGTTCACCGTGCTGGAGGCCACCAGATTCCGGACTCTGTTTGAGAGATTGTGTAACGGCTCACAATGATTTTTGCAGGGTTTGGGGGTGGAGGTAATAAGGAAGTTATTCAGCACCCCACAATGGTCCGACTTCCAGCCCAAGCCTCCTGAACATGCCGGTTCAAATTTTGACAGGGCGGAGGTGACATTGAGGTAAAGCGGGAAAACAACCTCAAACTACTGTCATTAGTATGGCCACCTGCCTCTGGTGATGGTCAATCTCATTCTGTCCCAGCAGCTCCTTGCCCTTTTCACACACATCTTGGCACTGAGAAAGGCTGCCGAATAATGTCGTTTTTTTCGCCTCTTTTCACTGTCCGCCGCTTCCTTCCTGGAGAAGCAGACAGGAGCCTGCCGGTGACCCGGGCCACCCGAGGTGCTCAATGAGGTGGTGTGTATTACATTACATTAAAAACCACAATGAAGACTTTTCAAATATATATTTTTTAAATAACTTTATTGTTTTAGTTGCCAGACGAGGAGTAGACAGACGTCCTTCCTCGTGTTGACCGTGCTGGGGGCCACCAAATTCCTGACTCTGTTTGAGGAATTGTGTAATGGCAGGGACCTAGCCATTACCCCTCCTCCCTCTCTCCACAGCGGCAGCAGGGTCCTCCTGTTCCTCCTGGTCCACAAAAAACATAAAATCTTTTCAAAATCCAATAAAACAATTTAACACTGAATGATACATTCATGGCATGCTCTGTTCTTCAAGTTGCTTGGGTTTGGGGGTGGAGGTGATGTGGAATAAGAGCGGGAAAATGATCTATATCCTACAGAGGGAGGGACTTAGCCTCAAACTACTGTCATTAGAAAATAATTTTGTACTTTAGCAGGCCTGCTCCTCTGCCTCCTCCATCTTCTCAGTCCCCTCCTCCCTATCCTCCAGAGCGGCAGCGGGGTCCTCCTGTTCCTCCTGGTCCAGGGTGAACACCATGTCCACACAAAAAACAACACCTCACCACCCGGCGCTCAGCGTGTTCTCGGCCTCTGCGGAGAGAGGAAGCATAGTTAGAAACAAGGACACACGGGTCAGAAACTCACAGGCCATAAAGAAGCGCAGGAACACTTACATGGGATGCGATAGAGGTCCGGCTATCGTTGAAGCCGGACATGCTCGGCTGATCCGGCCCAAGCCTCCTGAACATGCCGGTCAAATTTTTTGGAGGGCTTGGGGGTGGAGGTAATGAGGAAACCCTTGGTGAGGGCTGCGCACAAAGAGAGAGAAGTGTTGAGCGGGCGTGTGGGACGCCGAGGTCGGAGAGGTGAGGCAAAAACTCACCCAGGATGCCCACACACACGGTCTCGGGGGATGAGGCGGCCCACCTTGGCCTGTTCCACAACGACCTCATGCTGTGGGCTGAGGGGCTGGTACCAGGCTGTTCCTCCTCTGGCTGCTCCAGCTCCTCCGGCTCCGTCGCTTCCTTCCTGGAGAAGTAGACAGGAGCCTGCTGCCGGGCCACCTGAGGTGCTGGATGAGGAGGCGAGTGTTGCTGTGGCAATAAGGGACACTGCTCCATTCTAACAAGCAAATCAACAGCAAACTCTCAATAAAGGCCTGTACTTGTTGTTTCTTTAGTGTACAGGGAATTAATAACATATGGGAGTTGTAAAGGGAAATCACACATCAGAGTCAGAATTCCTAAAATTTAAAATTCACTATTCATTGTGCACAAAATACAGTCACCAAAGTCAAAATGAAAAGGCATTTAAAAATAATAAACGGAAAAAAGAGAAGCAATCTCTTAAAACAAACAAAACATAAGAGATATCACTTAAAAAACAAAAACAACACATATATATTCAATTCATGTTATTAATAAAGCATACAAAGTACCTATATGAGTCTACATTTGGGTTGAAATGTTTAAAAGCTCAGAAAAAAAGAACAAGAATAACATAATTTCATGCATCAAAACAAGTATTTAAAAAACGAGATTCAGTAAAGCTAATATTAATAAAGCCAACACGGTACCTGTACGCAGTAGTGCGCAGTCCTGTGGCGTTCCAACGTTGCTCTGTCCAGCGCTGGAGACTGACTTCCACTGGCGAACGATCTCAAATATATATCCCTCAGAGGGAGGGACTAGACCATAAACTAGTATGATTGGACAAAGTTAAGTTTCTATATCGTCACAGTAGCGCAGTGGTTAAGATAGCTGTCTTTCAACTTTATATTACGGGGTTCAAACCCAAAGCGATTTAACTTTTTCTGAGTTGATAATAATTTATATATTATTCCATCTAATACTGTGTACAAGGACATTGATACCTGGGTGCTTTTCTATTCGGTTTTCAATCACTAAAAACCTTAAATTAGGTGTTAGGACCAAGTGAAGTTTAATACTGTAATTCAATCTATCATCCATTTATCGTGGCAGGAGTGTTTAACACTTGCATCTCAACAAACAGAGTTTGAGAAAACTCCAAAACATATCAAACACATTTCATGTCACTACTTTTCAAACAGAAAAAAAAGTTTGTTGTTGTGACAGAAAATCGATTTGATATATTTGGTTTTTTTCACTAAAATAGCGAACTGGCGCTGGTATAATGGTTAAGACTCTTGCCTATCAACCTTTTGGTGTGTGGTTCGAATCTCAGGTGACCCAACTTTTTCAAAGTTGTTAAATGATATGTTATTGTGTCTAATAATGTATAAAAGTACACTGGAAAGCACACTATTTTTTCTTTGTGTTTTTATTTTTAAAAAAAATTCAAAATAAAACAAAAAATTCCCACTGACCATGTGATGACTCTGGACATATTGCATCGAGGTCCTATGGTGATAAAAAGTATATGCCCGCACTCAGCAGGTCCCCCTGAGTCCGTAGCACCAAACCCCGTGCCCAAATTCCACCGTCCAAAAACCCACTGTTTGGTACAATGGAATCGATGGCAAGTGGGATGTGCGCGGCTCTGCACTGGAAGGGTCTGGGACCACCGGACCTGCGCTCCTGTCTAAGTCTCAAGAAGTCATCACAGGATGCAGATTATTGATAAACAGAGAAACTTTTTTTTTGGCCCAAAAAAAGTTTCTCGATTTTCTTCAGACTCTGCTTCCAAACCCCGTGTCCAAAAGCCATTTAAATAAGCCTGAAGTGGGATGGTCTAATAAATTAGCAGCTAGAGCGAAAGAAAGGGAGGGAAAGGGAGGTCATGTCTTGATAAAGTACATGCCTGCACTCAGCAGGTCCCCCTGAGTCTGCAGGACCAAGTCCCATGGCAAAATTCCACCATCCAAAAACCCACTATGGGTAAGCCATTCAAATAAGTGGCAATTGGATATTTTTACAAATGTCCCAGGAGTCCCAAATTTTGCACCCTGGCTGCTGGGGCACCCCTGAGTGACATATCGAAGGCGGGTGGCTGTAGAACAAAGTCAAACGTGTTTTGCCTCCGAGGAGAAATCTCTCCTCAGGCCTCTTGTACTCATACACAGACAGAGGGTTTTGAATGATTTCAGACTGGAAATCTAAACTTATTTCTAAAGGTCCTACAGTTTCGTGCTTTAGGGCCCTGCTTCAGGGGACCCTAGAGAACCCCTGTCTCAAATTTGGAGTTCCCACCACCTAAGGTATCCGAACGAGAACCATCCCACTCCTCATTTATTTGCATACCAGGTTTTTTGACGCGCGTTGCTTTTTTAAAATTTAGGCCCCTTAACAATGTTGTAAGGCAACCAAACTTTACCACCTGCTCCCGCAAATTGCCACGAAAAGAAAAAGTCCACCCCCAAGTCGATCTGACCTTTTTAAGCGCCGTCCAAAAACCCACTATTGGTAAGCCATTCAATTAAATGGCAATTGGACATTTCTAAAAATGTCCCAGGAGTCCCAAATTTTGCACCCTGGCTGCTGGGGCAACCCTGAGTGACATATCGAAGGCGGGTGGCTGTAGAACAAAATTTTTGCCTCTAGGAGAAATCTCTCTGTCAGGGCTCTTCCACACATGCACCCACAGAGGGCTTTGAATGATTTCAGAGTGTGATTCCAAACTTATTTCTAAAGGTCCTACGGTTTCGTGCTTCGGGGCCCTGCTTCAGGGGCCCCTAGAGAACCACTGACTAAAATTTGGAGTTCCCACCACTTTCCATCTCCGAACGGGAACCGTCCCACTCCTCATTTATTTGCATACCAGGTTTTTGGACGCGCGTGGCTTTTTTAAGATTTAGGCCCCTTAACAATGTCCTACGCCCACCAAACTTTACCACGCGTTCCCGCACATCGCCACGAGAAGAAAGAGTCCACCCCCAAGTCGTTCGGACCTTTGGAAGCGGCGTCCAAAAACCCGCTATGGGTAAGCCATTCAAATAAATGGCAAGTGGGATTTGTCCGGGGGGGTCCAAATTTGGACAGGGGGCTCAGGGGGCCCCCGGAACGACATATCGACAGCGCGAGACGATCGGGGCGACTTTGGGCCAAACGTCATCCGATGGCCACAGGGGGCGCTGCTCGCACATGCCCGCGTTGTGTATAACCATCAGACCACTTTTGGGCCAATTCCGAGAAAGTAGTGGGTAATTGGACAAATAGTGGGTAAGCGGGATGGGGGCGGGGCTTGGGAGGGGTCAGCGGTGGTCTTCGGCTCATAATCCCAAAATAGTAGGGAATTGGACAAATAGTGGGGAAGTGGGATGGGGCGGGGCTTGGGAGGGGTCCTCGGCGGTCTATGGCGTTCTAAGGCGGTCAGCGGTGGTCTTTGGCTCACTATCCAAAAATAGTGGGGAATTGGACAAATAGTGGGGAAGTGGGATGGGGCGGGGCTTGGGAGGGGTCCTCGGTGGTCAACAGCTCACTACCCCAAAATAGTGGGGAATTGGACAAATAGTAGGTAAGTGGGATGTGGGTAGGGGGCTTCGGCGATGGCGACGGCGAATTAGTGGGTTGGCGAGGTGATCCGTCCGATCCGCCGTCGATCTAATAGGACGACGGACGTTTAATGGCTTTTTGGGACGGACTAACCCGTTTTCGGGCTAAAAGGGGGGGTTGCCGGGGGGGTGGGGGTCCGGCGGGGGTGAGGGGGGTAGTTTCGCAGACCGAGGGCGCCCCCAGAGGCGTCCGAAAAGCCGCTTTTGAAAAGGGAATCAAAACGAGGGTCCGGGAGGTGGGGTAAGCACTAAACTTCCAAAGGCAATTTCCCTTGGTGGGCCCGTGGATCCAAAACCACACTGCGATCCCTCGCGCCCTTTATGGGTACAATGGCAATTTATTTACATGGGGGTTTGTCCAAAAACCCACTATTTGTACTTCCTCAGGAACAACTGGGTTTTGTTCTTCTCTTCTCCCTAGCACTTTCCTTATCTTTTGGTTTCACAAACATTTAGTAATATTTAGTTTAAACTAACTTTTACTCTGAATTACTTTATTCTTCGTGTTTAGTTTAACATTCTAATACTGCAAATATTTATTTATTTATTTTTTATTAGAAAGAGTCATAATAATCATTGTCTCGACTAAGAACCTCCCAGGATTCTCTTCTCTTGCTCCCACCTCTTTTTTATTCATGTGAGGATCATGTGCACCTGAGCCACACAGGAAGAAAAAAATATGGGGCTTCTCTTTATGTTTGGAGTCACAATAGTGACCTTTTGTCTTTGACTCTCGTGATTCCTTCCTCTGCATTTATTTGTATTGTATACATGTTGGATGATTATTACCAGTAAATTACCATGTGAATGATTTAAGAGCCCTACTCTCAACATCAGACACACCTCCTCCGGTGATAAAACCACACCAATCAAACAGCGCAGGTGACTTTAAAATGATTTTCTCTGCATTCCTTTAACCTTCCTCTTCATCATCTTCAATGCATTTTTTTTAATTAATGCCATTATTGACGTGTTTGCTCATCTAACTGTATTGCTAGGACAGATTTATCTGTGCATGGGTTTTCGCTCCATATGTCAAAGTATTTTGTGACATATGGTGGGAACTAACTTATTCACGTGGTTCTGTGTGAATTCAGTTAGGCTGGCACTGAATATAAACATTCTCAACAATTGTAGCATCTACTTTTGAGCTTCTTCTTTTTATTTTTTTACATCATGTAACAAAAAACACCTTTACTTTAGAAGAGTGAGTTATTCAACAGTTACTTTGAAGGTCCCATATTATACAATTTTGAACATTATACAGTGTATTTTGAATACATTTAGGTTACCATATCACGTTTTGCAACATGAAACACACAATAATGATCTTATACAAGCGGTTTGGATGAGCTCATCATGAGTCCAAAGTGAACGGTCTGATTTGGTGCTGTCACTTTAAGGCTCAGCTCTCCCGTGTTGGCTCACGCTAGAGCTACGCACTGCCGCTGGAAACAGACTGAAGTAAACACGGTACATCGTAGTAATAACTTTTTCAGCAATGGCTTTGAGAGTAACTGAGCCGTATATCTTCGACCCAGAGTCTGACTCTGAGTTCGAAGATCGAAGAACATGAGCAAACACAAAGACTTCGAAGGCTTCTACAAGACATTTCTTCTTGGTAAATGAGAAACTATTTATTGTGTATGTTTCTATGTGTAGCCCATAGCATAACGCATGCTAACTGCTTCTGTTTATAGGTGCACATGTGGAGATTGCCGTACAATGTCTACTAAAGTTGAGAATGTATGCTGCCTGGAGACTCCTAAGCAGTGTTGGGCAAGTTACTCAAAAATTGTAATACACTATATATTACTAGTTACTGTAAATAAAACATAATATATTTATATTACAATATTACTGTCTCTGAAATGTAATGAGTTACATTACTTTGAAGTTACTTTCACCAAAATGAAGACAGATTTTAGTGTAGCCTATGTTCTAGTGATAAAACATGACATTCTTTTTCTTGCTTGGAGTTAGCATGGCACCGCTCCAGGTGCTTTTTCAAGTTGCTTGTACTAACCCTTGATGTTGAGAGTTCCTTTGGTGAAGCGCAAAGTTTGCACTTGACTATTATATTATTGTCCAAATTCGAAATAGTGGGAATAGGTCCATCTCACAAATGTATAATTCACCTCAGCAGTAGTGATGGGAAGTTTGATTCTTTTTACTGACTCGAGTTTAAATGAATCACTCACCAAAAAGAATCGAGTTTTTGAGTCATTTGAGTCACTGAGTCAGTGACCTAGAGTGTGCAGAAACCCATATACGCACCCAATGTCCACCCACTCCCAGTCCCCACTGATTCATTGATATTGCTAAAACCACTCATTTGAAATGTGAAAATGAATGAAAATTTTATTGTGAGGAAAAAAAAGAGGACAGACATCTCACAATTAAAATAAAACTAATACTTTTTAACAGCTTTAACCATATATGTAACTTATTTATTTATCAACTATGAATTCATTTATTAACTTATTTAAGTGACTTATTAATCTTATGAACTCATTTATGTCTTTAACCTAAAGACATCAAAGTAACCTAAGGCATATTTAAAAACAGTCAATAATCCACTATCATAAATCATCTATTTAATATTCCTGCTATGCATCAAACAAACCGCACTTATAATTAAATAGCAATATTGTTGTTTTCTGTTTCTTTATTGCCGTTAGTGTTTCAAACTGTAGTCAAACGAGTGGACTCTTTCTCCCTGTGGTCAAATGAGCTGCACGTAATTTTTAGTGCAAAATTATACCATTCATTACGGCAACAGTCATCCGCTGTTACCGTAAAAAGTGGTGTAATAGCGCTCTAAACATAGCGGCAGCTAACCAGACAACAGAAAAAGAAACCACGGCTGGCAGGACCGTAGTTTAGCAAGCAATAACAGGGACGAGTCAGTGAACAAGTTAATAGAGGCGGAGAATCACGACTCCCGATTCAGTAAAGTGACTCTCGAGTTTTGAACGGTTCGTTCAAACCCCAGATCACTACTCAGCAGTCATCATTCACCCATACACAGTAGATTAGCTAGCTTACGTGACATTTACTGCGCGCCACTGATCTTCTCCTGCATTTGTTGGTCACTTGGATTTTTTTTCTGGTGGTGTAAATGTTGGCCATTTTAAGCTAAATTTATTTGTAGTGCACGTTACTGAGATTGTAACGGGTAATATACTATGTAACTTTTTATTTGTAATGCTTTATTACTCCATTACACCAAAAATAATATACTACTGTAACTCGTTACAAAAGTAACGCGTTACTCCCAACACTGCTCCTAAGGTAGCTGTTGTGCAGTGTATTGAAAGAACTATAATAAAGTAGCTTAGCAATATGTAGAGCTATGCAGTAATGCTTGTTAGTAATACATGTTGCTGACAGTAAGTAAGTTAACACAGTAGCAGCGATGCTTCTCTGTGTCTGAGCTGCAGAGCACGGCACTTGTTGACAGTTCAGGAGAGAGGGGCAGGAGGAGTGTGGAGGAGCACTTCCTGGAGAGGAGTGGTTTATTTCACATATTGACGTCATTGCGTGAAACAGCTCTGAAAGGACTGTAGCTCAAACTAAATAAATTACTTAAACATGCGTAATGA
The DNA here is from genome assembly GCA_036850595.1 of Rhyacichthys aspro. NCBI lineage: Eukaryota > Metazoa > Chordata > Actinopteri > Gobiiformes > Rhyacichthyidae > Rhyacichthys > Rhyacichthys aspro. The sequence goes on along the minus strand of JAWCTZ010000958.1, from coordinate 7,923 downwards.
AACAAAACACAACTTTGGGTATGTGTTTGAGGTAGAAACAACGTTAGAACAAGGTTAAAAGCTCAGAAAAGACGATTTAGCATAATATGGGACCTTTAATGATCTTTAAGAATGGGGCTTTATTAAAGAGAGTATTAAGTATTTAACTCTACAATATATCACCATCCTGAATCAATAACTGCAGGGAATCTGACAGGTAAGTTTGTTTTCAGTTATGTTTTACAGATATGTTTTGTTATTTATCAGCTTTACATCATAATATCAAGATGAACGTATCTACAATGCTGTGGACATGTTTGTTACCTGCTACCTTTGCTAACTGTATTATCTGTGTATTGTATATTATAATAAAGTAAATAAATAAATAAATTTCTCTTTCTTTTAGGATATGACTTCAGTCACAAAAATAAAAGGGCAGCAATAAAAAGAGACAGTGGTGTAATGCAGCAATTTCTTTACTATAGATATGTGCAGGAAAGAATCTATAAAATATATGTTTATTTCTGCCTGTAAATAAACACTGTAGAAAACGTTTAATTACTAAAACAAAGAAAGGTGTTTTTTTTCTAGTTTTCTAAAATAAAAACAGCTCCATGTGGTGTGCTAAGACGCCCTGTTGGATCCTCCTCAGTCTGTCCTCCTCAGACAGATCCAGGCTTACCTCCACAGGAGCTTCAAACTCCACAGAAGTCCTGAGAAGAGGACAATAAATGACATATTTGTACTTTTATTGTGTTAAATTTCATGTTGGAGGTATTCTGACACCAACAGTGAAATAAACAAGGATAAACTGAAATGATACAGTGGGGTTACATTTACGTTGTCTTAACCTAATGCAAGACCAATTTAGTACAGTAGTGGTACCTAGAAACAAGCAAAACTCCTGTACTTAGTAATCTGTATTTTGCTTTTCTCCACAATAAATAAGTGTTGTTTTGGTGCTTGTCACTGTGTTACACAAGTACGAGCAGTGCACCTGTTTACTCATTAGTTGACCAAATAAAAAATGAAATGCCCTAATATTTGTGCAAAGACTCTGTCTGTGTAAGTGGCTGCTGAAGTACTAACAACTAACAGTAACTCACAGTGTAGTACTTTAGCTCCAGACTTCACCACAGACACCACACCTGACGTTAACTGGACAGTCTCCTGTCAGACCTGAAACACAGCATTAAAACAATGAACACACACAGAGCTCAACTGGAGCAGCACAGTCACTGGAACAAACTTCCCCCGGTCTTTAGTCCTGGATCAACAAGCTCCATAGGTTCAAACCATAGAATGTATAAATAATGGAAGCAATGTCTCCATTTGGTCTAATTTATCCAAATGACCCCCAATGAACAGCGCTTCCATCTTGGATATTTTGACTCCTCCTACAGAGGATATTACTAAAATGGGCAGAGAGGGCAGCGTCTAAACTGCTCCTGGGTGGGCTTTTCAAATGCGCGGTTCAGAAACACGGCCCTCATCTCAGAGCCGACCGGAGCTGAACCAAGCGGCTAGGACACACCCTCATAAATAGGCCCCGCGTAAGGACGCCACCATACAGCGATATACCTCCATCCACCAGAGGGCAGGCTCCAAAAGACGAAATATATTGTGAAATCCAATTGCGACTTTACAAGTGTGAAAAACATGTTTACAGCCTGGTACAAAAGATGGTTCTGGTCTCTAGAGCAAAGCAATTGTTATGTTACAACTCTGGGGGTGGGTGAATTTTTGATTAATACCTCCGTTTATGCTATCTGAAACCTGTAGTTGTGTGCATAAATTTGGGTGTGGCTTGGTGATTGACAGGTGTCAGTTGCTGCGCATCGTGCGCTAACAAGTGGCTAATTAGCTGCGACCTGGTGCTAGCTGGCTAGGTGCGGCGTGGCGATAAGTGTCAGTGTGGATAGCAGACCCGAGGTGAGGCTCTGTACTTGACCGTCGGCTTTTCTTTTACTTATTTGGCAGAATTTTGTTGTTAAAATGGCTTGCTGTGCTGTTGGTTGTACTAACAGACCTTCTAAGAAGTGTGGTCTTCAGTTTTTTTCGGTGAGTAATATCTCTTTTTTCAGTTTTTTTGATTGGTTTTGAGAAATCTTACTCAGCTATTTTAGTCAACTAGCAAACGACCTTCCCGCATCAAGATGATATGAAGTTGATATGGAGTATGATAACTTGGAATTAGATGTTAATTATTATTATCAAGGTAGAATTTTGAAATTATTTTTATTTCGTGTACTTTGATATAAAATACAGTGGCATTTCTAGCTCAAATCAAATTGTTATTTGCATTCCGATCGTGGTTATTTAACACAGTTACGGCAAAAGAAATAACCTTTTTTCGGATAGGTGTAATAATTTCGTAATTTTGTTGAAGCGATCGAACTTGAGTTGTTACGGCATTGCAACTGCAACCACCGAGCGTGTATACTGAGTGCAACCTGGTACAACGGCATTCTACTCACCAGTTTGACCACCGTCAAGACGCTAAAGCAAACCGCGAATGACTTGTCGTTTGTGAGGAGACATTTTAAAACAACGCGCTATCATTATGTAGAAGATAAACTCACATAAACAAATCTAACTTGTTTTTCTATATAATATAATTGTACAGAAGGTTGTGCTGTATTACCACCGTTTAAACCATTGTAGTGAGGTTCTATGGGGGCTCTGTTGCTCTTATATTGAACTCCCGTATATTGGATTATAAAGTGTTATTAAAGACTGTATCTAGGACCTCAAATATAGTACCTAGTTCTGTATACACTTTTCAGTAACATTTACAGCACAGCCAACTGTGTAAACTATGAAATAATTACTACATATTGATAATTCTGCATTCATGCTGCAAAGAATTTAAGGGCTTAGAAAACAATGAGTCAGGATAACAGATATATGAAGCTGCCTTAGCTTTTTTTATAGGTCACTTAGCCTGCAATGAGAAACTATAATAGGCCCCATGACCATGATCTTTGTTTTTTGTAAAGCTCTTTGAGGCAATTGATATTGTGATACCGGGCTGGATAAATGAAATTGAAATTTAAAAAAAACGTTAACATTATGTTATATAATATTTTTCATATATAAAATTGTTTGTAAATTTCCTACAAAAACTTTATTGTTTTATTGCTAATAGAATTTTCTTCTTTCTGTTATTTTAAAGTTATCCTCTAGGTGATCCAGACAGACTGGACCGGTGGGTTGTAAAGATGAGGAGACAGAACTGGACTCCTACCTCTTCGGTTGTGCAGTCAACACTTTGAGAGGGATTGTTTCTGCACTGATTTGAGGGTACCCAGATCTTTACACACACACACGCACGCACGCACGCACGCACACACGCACACACGCACACACACACACACACACACTAAAAGGAAAACTGCAATTTACACATTAAAATGACTTAAACTGTGGCCATAATTTCACAGCATAAATTATAAAATTAGTAAATTAGTAAAAGTAATTATGAAATGAAAAAGTGCATTTGCAAACATTTCATTTGTGGCCTCCCTATTTAGGCCATTATTTGATCTAGATAGAAATCTGTCAAACTCTGATTCTACTGTCTTTTTTTTTTTTTCTTTTAAATGTATTTACTACTATAATGCCATATTATTATTATTTTGATTGGGGTTATATTATGTCACACTATGTGTTTTCTCATGTGTTTGTCTTTCTGTATATCTATTTTACCAGGGGGGACTTGTTTAAAAAGCACAGCTGTGCCCACCATTTTCTGTTTTTCTGTCAGCAAAGAACCAAAGCGTAGACGGCAGGTATGTATTGCTGAACAGGTAAGTGTCAATGACGCTGAAGAGGTTGCAGATGGAATTAATAATGTGTCAAATGACAATGTTTTTTGTGCAACTGTTTGTCCAGATGTTTGTGACAGTCTTGTTAGTCCAGATGTTTGTGACAGTCTTGTTAGTCCAGATGTTTGTGACAGTCTTGTTAGTCCAGATGTTGGTGATAGTGTAACTCTCTGTGGTAGTACTGTGGGTGTCATAGAGTCAGGCTCCATATTAGATCACTGCTACAGTAAGACAATAGGGCTGACTCAGAATGATCATAACTACTTTGTGTCTGAGTCTCCTAAAACTATTAAAAGAAAAGAAGTGGATATGGAGCAAAAACTCTGTCTAGCCCGTAAAAAACTATGTCTGAAATGTCGCCAAACAAAAAGATCAAAGGCAAAAGTTCTTTCACTGGAGAAAGTGACAAAAGTACTTCAGAAGAAAATGCTTATTTCTTCTGAATGTGCTTCTCTCCTTCAAGGCCTGGATGTGGTTCCCCGTGAAATCTTTAAGAGAATCACTAATAAAAAAAAGTCAGTGTTTTCATAAGATTTGAAACAATTCGCCACTACATTGCACTTTTACTCACCAAAGGCTTATAACTATGTGAGAGAAAAATTCTACTTGGCATTGCCTCATCCTGGGACGATGCGCACATGGTATAGTAGTGTTTCTGCAGATCCTGGTTTTACAGTTGCTTCATTCACAGCATTAAAAAGTCATGTAGCTGAGCAGAAAAAGGCAGGTAGAGAAACTGTTTGCTCCTTAATGATGGATGAAATGTACATTCATAAGCAAACACATTTTGAAGGGGATCAGATTCATGGCTATGTTACAAGTTGTTACAAGATGTTGTTGCAACACAAGCACTTGTCCTCATGGTTGTGGCAATTAATGAGTCTTGGAAGATCCCAATTGCCTATTTTCTTATTAATTCGCTGAATGGAGCAGAAAGAGCCAGCATAATTCGTGAGAGCCTTATTCGGCTCCATGCAATTGGTGTGAGGGTTGTGTCTTTGACTTGTGATGGACCGTCACAAAATTTTGCTATGCTTCGAGAGCTAGGTGCTAAATTGGACATTATGGATATGAGATCTTTCTTTTTCCACCCAGAAGATGACACTCAAAAAATCCATGTACTCTTGGATGCATGTCACATGCTCAAGCTTCTTCGAAATGTATATTCTTCTGTTGATGTAACGGGGGTGGTTTGGACCCAAAAGCAGTACACAGGAGAAGTGGTACAGTTGGTAATAATCTTTATTGCCACAGAAGCAAACAGGGAGCGGAGCAGAATGAGTCACTACAGCGTTCAGGTCTCTCTTCAGGCCGAAAGCCCGCACACAGTCTCTAAAGCACGGGGAAGGACTGAGGAACGAGTTCGGTTCCCCGGCCACGTGGAATGAGAGAAAGGAGCTTACTGTGGTCGCCGAAGCCGTAGCGAGGAGTCCGCAGCCCGTAGATCCCGCCGGTCGTGCGGAGGTACAGACGAGGGAAGACCAGAGGAGCAATCCGTGACGAGCGGGGGGGTTAAAACCGGAGTAGCAGTCCGAGGAAACAGAGGCGCCTACGAGGAGCAGGCAGGGGGAGAGTCGAGGCCAGGCGGAGGAGTCGTTACCGGGAGAGCAGGACGATGCCAAGGACGCCGAGGCAGAGCGCGTGGTCAGAGACGGAAGGCAGGTGAGTTTACCGGGAGGCAGGCGAGGAGAGCAGGTCGGGGACAGACGAGGTCGGCAACAGGAGATCAGGCAGGAGAAGAACGCTGGAGAGTCGTGCATAATGCAGAGGAACAATCTGGCAAAGTGTGAGTGAACAGGTGAGTCTTACATAGTGGGCTGATTAGCAGATGAGCCGCAGCTGCAGCACCGGGTGAACGAGGAGAGGTGAACCGGTGGGAGTGTCTGGCAGGTAGAGAGGGGCAGAGAAAATAGGAGGAGAGCCAGGAAAGATAACAGCTGTGACAGAACCCCCCCCTCAAGGGACGGCCCCTGACGTCCCACAACACAGTCCAAACCGAGCCGGGTGGGTGGAGGGGGTCTGGAGGAGGGCTAAAACTCATCCGAGTAGTCCCTCTCAACCTCCTCTATGTCAAGCCCCGCTGCAGACAGCCCCTCTCCCTCTTCTATCTCGGAAGATGCCTCAGAGGAGGAGGAGGGCCGAGTCCCAACATTGACGCCCCCATCAGCAGTGGAGCCCCTGGAGGGCTGATCAGGGTGGCAGCGATGAAAATCACGGACGAGCTGAGCATCCAGGATGTGACGAGCGGGGACCCACGACCTCTCCTCCGGACCGTATCCCTCCCAGTCGACCAAGTATTGAAGGCCCCTCCCACGGCGCCGAGAGCGCAGCAGGCGGTGGACCGTGAAGGCGGGGGCCCCATCGATGATCCTAGGAGGAGGTGGTGGTCGAGAGGTCGGCATGAGCGGGCTCTCCCGAAAAGGCTTGACCTTCGAGACGTGGAAGGTCGGGTGGATCCGCATGGAACGGGGCAGCTGGAGCCTGACCGCCACAGGGTTGATGATCCTCACAATGGGGAATGGTCCGATGAACTTTGGGGCCAGTTTCTTAGACTCCACCCTCAGTGGCAGGTCCCGGGTTGACAACCACACCTTCTGGCCCACCTGGTAAGGGGGAGCCTGGGAGCGACGTCGGTTGGCCGCTGTTGAGTATCGGCCCGCAGCTCGAGTGAGCACTGACCTGGCCTGGGCCCAGGTCTGGCGGCAGCGGCGGATGAAGGCCTCAACCGACGGGCAGGAGGCTTCCCTTTCCAGGGCCGGAAACAACGGAGGCTGGAAGCCGTAGGCGCATTGGAATGGAGAGAGTCCTGTGGAGGAGCTCTTCAGCGTATTGTGGGCGTATTCGACCCACAACAGCTGCTTGGACCAGGTCGAGGGGAGCCTGGACGCCATACAGCGGAGCGCTGTCTCCATCTCCTGGTTGAGCCTCTCTGACTGGCCGTTGGACTGAGGATGGAACCCGGAGGACAGACTGGTAGAGGCTCCCAGTAGTCGACAGAACTCCCGCCAGAATATAGAGGTGAATTGGGGACCTCGATCAGATACCACATCAGATGGGAGGCCGTGAAGCCGAAAAACATTCTGCAGGACCAGTTCAGCGGTTTCCTTGGCCGAAGGGAGCTTGGGGAGTGGAACAAAATGCGCCATCTTGCTGAACCTATCCACCACTGTCAAGATGGTGGTGTATTCCCCTGACAGAGGTAGACCGGTTACAAAATCCAGAGAAATATGAGACCAGGGTCGATGAGGCACAGGCAGGGGTTGCAGGAACCCGGCAGGGGCCCGGCGGGGAGCCTTATGTTGGCTGCAGACTGGGCAGGCATTAACGAACTCCCTGGTGTCTTCCTCAAGTGTGGCCCACCAGAACCGTCGCTGCAGGACCTCCTTCGTTCGCTGGATACCGGGGTGACAGGTGAACCGGGAACTGTGGGCCCACTGCAGGACGTCTGACCTCAAGTCCTGTGGTACGAACAACTTGTCCTGGGGACAAGAACTGGGCCCCGGTTGGTTTACCAGGGCGGCCTTCACCCGCTCCTCCACCCCCCAGGTGAGTGTGGGTAGCAGGCGTGTACCGGGAAGGATGGTGTCCGGGCTACAGGTGCTCTCTTCCCTGACCAAGAACTGGCGTGACAGGGCGTCAGGTTTCACATTGCGGGAACCTGGCCGGTATGAGAGGGAGAAATTAAACCTGGTGAAAAACAGTGCCCACCGGGCCTGACGAGAGTTCAATCTCTTGGCAGAGCGGATGTATTCCAGGTTCTTGTGGTCGGTCCACACCAGGAAGGGCTGCTTGGTTCCTCTAACCAGTGGCGCCACTCCTCCAGCGCCAACTTCACCGCCAACAGTTCCCGATTCCCAATGTCATAATTTCTCTCGGCGGGTGACAGACGCCTGGAGAAGAAGGCGCAGGGGTGCAGCTTCTGGTCCTCAGCGGATCGCTGGAGAGGACCGCTCCCACCCCCACATCCGAGGCGTCCACCTCCACCACAAATTGTCTATCCGGGTCAGGAACCAGGAGAATGGGGGCCGAACTGAATCGACCCTTCAGGTGCTGGAACGCCTCCTCAGCGGCTTGAGTCCAACGGAAGGGTACTTTGGTGGAGGTGAGGGCGGTGAGA
>JAWCTZ010000957.1:0-27354 GCA_036850595.1 Rhyacichthys aspro | reverse complement strand
GAGCCTCAACGCAGAGCGGCAGGACTCCGGTCCACGAGGCTGCGATGGAGACGTCTAAAAGGAGAGTTATCTGCCGTCTTATAAAGCCGCGATTATTCTGCACCATTTCACCTGTCACTGTGAGATGAAACCGACGAGCAAGACACTGACCTTAATTATAAGTGTTTTGACGTGAATAATAGGAGGACCTTCAGGCAAAGAAATGAACCTTTTGGCTTTAACTGGATGTTGTTTGAGTTTATAAAAGCATTTTTAACACAAGTCACGAGTCTCACAAATTGATCTATGTCCCACATTTTGATTGGCTGTCTGTTTGTTTGTATTTTGAATGAAACATAAATGGATCTTACTGCTCAAAAAAGTGAAAACTAACAATAATCAACAATCAATCAGTTTTGTTTATTAGCACCTTTCAAGAAACTCAGTGTCATCTAACAGTGCACAGAACGCATTAGAGAACTCATGTTACTATAATCTCTTTGTGTGTTTATTGCAGCTATTGCAGTTTATGACAGGCTTCTTTTTCCGAGCTGTGAGTAAATCTGAACTCTGTAGACTTCAGCTGATGATGATGGAGCTTTAATCATTTATTCTTTTAGGAACAGGAGTGTAACATGTAGCCTATAAAATGTTAAATGCACGCTTTTTGTAGTTGGAGACAGACTCCAATCAGCTGTTTAGATCAGAGGCTCTTATGAAAACAACACATATTCCAGCAATAACCTCATGTAAGTTTTAGCTGCAGCAAAAACAAGCGTTTTGAGCTTTACAAAACAAACGTGTGTGAAATCACAGAGAGTAAAGGCTTCAGCTCTGGCTCCAGCTCATCACCGGACGTGGAGCATTGTCCCACGTTGTCTCACCAATTTTATTTATAAAGCACCTTTAATACTGTGCAGTCGGCCAAGCAATAAAATAAATAGAAGAGATAAAATACAAAACACAGTACAATAAAACTGTAGAAGCCATAAAACAGAATAAAAATAACATGAAACACTACGCAATTAATAAATAACTCAGTTAAAAGCACAAAAGAACTAAGAACATGAGTTAAAACAAAAGATGACGAATGTTAAATGTCCACGACTCACGTCCCACATTTTGTTTGTAATGATCTGGCCACTCTTTATACAGTAAAAATCTATAGGAAGTCTTTATGTTGTAAGTGCAAGTTCTTTATGGATTTATGGACCTCTAACTCAAAGGTTATGTAATGCATTTGAAGTATCTCACACCACAATGACGTCAATGACATCGTCCATAACCACTATCATGAGATTCTTATTAAAGCCACTTTAGTTAGATGATCACCAACCTGTTTGTTTGTTTTTATTGTGATCTTGTGATAATATAACTCTTTCCTGTGGAGAAGCCACCTCTGAATCCCAACAGCAACTGAATAATGGACTCTGCGAATAATGGCAACGCAAGAAAAATAACAACAAAACACAAAACATATTGAGCTTGTTTTGGTCTTTTTTATGAAAGTATACCGTCTTTGTTTATAATAATTTATCACAGCGAGACACCGAGAACGATGCAGAACAAAATGGAGCCGAGCAGAAGAGCAGATTCTGGTGCGTTATGCTGAAAACGATTTTTTCCTGGAAGCTCCTTTGGTCCTGAAGTGCAGCGATGGAAAAGCAGATGGAAATGTGGAGCGAGCGCCTGCTGCGTCTGTCACAGAACCAATTACACTCATTACAGGCTTGTTACGGAGGGCGTCAGGCCTTTTCGACGCATCTCAATCATACCTTCTTTTTTTTCTCTCTCATTATCATATTATCAGCTTCTGTGTTTGTTTCATTGCCTTAAAAACTGTACAATCATTCAGCATTTGACCTTTTATTTAGAGAGAATTCAAACGTAACAAAACACTGCTCTTTATTTATTTATTCATTGTTCTCAGAGGCTCTTCTTGGCTGCTTTCTTGTCCAGTAACAAAGTGAGTAAGACTTTTATTGCAGAGCTACCGGTCCATCAGCAGTGTTCAAGTGGTTAAAAGAAAAGCAGAATTTCTCTTATTTGAACAAAACATTAAAAATACGGCTAAAAAAGGAGATGCTGCTACAAAGAGGACTTGGAAAAAGACTTAAAAAGCATAAACTGACCTGTTGTCCCACGTTTGGTTGGTTGATTACGGAATTTAACTTAATTTATCAGCGTTACAAATTCATACTTTATCTGTGGCCACATCTAATTTATTTAAAGAGAGTGATTTTTTTTTATCTAAAGAATGTTTTTTATCAATTCCTGCAGACACTGTTACATCATTGCAATCACTTTTTCACCGTTATATCACTATTACTATTATATTTTTTTTCCTTTTCCATGTGTTTAGGCTAAATGTACACATATATTTCTACAAACGCACATTTTTCTTTGTGTTTTTGCCTTTCGTCCACACTTAAGCAGCATTTTCAGGCCACAAAAACACATCTTCAAGTTTTCAAAGTCTACCAAAAAACAAACAAACTGTGGCCTTGGTCTGTGAACGCCTCGTGATTTTAAATAAAGATCTTCCAGAACTACCACAACATTTTTAATTTAAAAATAGCTCTCTATCTGTGCCTCTTTCACCAAACACTAACCCCATTAATGCACAAATCATCCTTTGTACACAATGCACAGATGTATTTTCTTCATTCGTAGTAGATTTAGCAGCACTAAGCCACTGAACGGAGCTTTTAAAAAACCAACACGGCGCTGCAGAATAGTTTACCCCGTGGTCTGAAGAAGAGAGGGTAGGTTTCTTATTAAGCCCAGATTAATGGAGGACTGTGCAGAGCCACGGGGGAGGCTCTGTTAGTTTTCCACACGCCTCGGAGAATCACTTTTACCTTCTTAATGATGCCCCTTTGCTCTTCGCCGCCGCCACCAACAGCCAGTCTCTCATAAGAGGAGCGTAGTCGAGGCATTTCCCTTTGATAACGCTGTAATAGGAAAAAACAGACACGACCCGAGCGTCCCAGTCACTCACCAGAGGCTACTTTTACTAGTTGATATAAAGAAAGTGTGTGGTTTTAATCGTAATGTGCTGCTGGGGTCAAATCTAATCACTGAAAAAGTCCTGGTAACACTCAAAATGCTGTATATGCTGCAAAGACTCTTCTCTGAGACCTGCAAAACTACATTATTAGTATTAGATTTGAACTTTTGGATCAATAATGAGCTCAAAGCTGTTCTTTAATTTCACCTGAGAGTCCTAACATCATAAAGAGCACCTCAACATTTGTTTTCTAAATGTGTGACTGTCATTCATGAGTCTAATTTCCTCTCGTCTTATTAGTCTTTTTATTTTGTCAAACGAATATATCCTCTTTTAAAGCAAAGAGACAGGGACAGTGAGCTTAGCAGAGTCCACATTTTGGTTTGAGGATCGTTAAAGACGTCCAGGGAAAACTCTGCAGGAGATTCTTTAAATGAGAAAAGAAAATCTTAAACTCAAAACTATGTCCTCGAAGAGTGAAAGGATACACAACAATTTGCATTTATTACATTTTTAGAATTCCCAGCAACAGAAGATCTACCCATTTCACAGAGATGTTTGTTATTGACGGGACTTGATTATTCTTTTAATGATTTGACTTATTTGCACCAGTTTATTACTTTACAAGAAAAAAAATAAATCAACAAAAGTGTTCAGGCACATTATCCTATAGACACAATATTCACATTTCAATCTTTCGTACATTGTTTTTAAAGCACACATTTCTATTATGTTGTGCACTTTTGTTTTGCCAAAGCATTATTGTAAAAATGAAATTGTTTTAATAAGTTTCAAATAAATATACTGTGCACAGGTTTTCTGCAGGTGTGGATTTAAAAAGTAAAGTAAACGATAAAATACGGAGAGTTTAATGAGTTTAGAAAATGTGAAAAGTGAAAGAACAGAAGATAATATTTTGAGACTTTGCCTCAAAACAGCAACAGTTTTTAAAGGATCTGGACCAGACCATGTAATCCCAGACAAAACCAGACTAATCTGGACTAAACCAGACCATGTAATCCCAGACAAAACCAGACCAAACTGGACTAAACCAGACCATGTAATCCCAGACAAAACCAGACCAGACTGGACTAAACCAGACCATGTAATCCCAGACCAAACTAGACTAAACCAGACCATGTAATCCCAGACAAAACCAGACCAAACTGGAATAAACCAGACCATGTAATCCCAGACAAAACCAGACCAGACTGGACTAAACCAGACCATGTAATCCCAGACAAAACCAGACCAGACTGGACTAAACCAGACCATGTAATCCCAGACAAAACCAGACCAAACTGGACTAAACCAGACCATGTAATCCCAGACAAAACCAGACCAGACTGGACTAAACCAGACCATGTAATCCCAGACAAAACCAGACCAAACTGGACTAAACCAGACCATGTAATCCCAGTCCAAACTCCTTGATGTTGGGATCATAGTAACGCCATCACGTCAGAACTCTAAAAATGGAAGGTTTTCATCTTATTACTCACTTTTCCATTTTGTAAACAGATAAAAAACATTTAAATAGTATATTGTTGACAGTATTCTGAATGAATATCTGAATAAAACTCACACAGGACGAAAGATAGAAGATAAAACACTGAAATGATGTGACTTTCAAACTGGAAAGAGCAATGGCAATAATATAAAAGAGGCCACAGTTTTACATGAACACATTTGAAGAAATCAGTGTCTTTTATGTCTGTCTCCATTTGTATTTGAGGCGTGAATCCTCTCAGATGATGAGTGGACTCCGGGTCAGTCTGCCTGTGGGAACCAGAGTGAGCGGTGAATATGAACGCTCCACACTTGACCCTTCACATCGTTAAATCGGCAGAAGAGAAGAGATTTTGTCAGAATCAATAGCAGGTCGGGAATATCACCAAATTCAAAGGTGACTTCTGTAGCTGTTCATAAACTGTATCTGCACTGCTCTCTTCTTCCTTTTTATGTGCTTTTATTTTGTGCAGCTGCAGTGGATTAAGACTGAGTTTTGAAGACTTCATCAAACACTTTCTCTCAAACAATCTTTGTCGCTTTTATTATTTGCACCATATAAAGACCCATGGGTGCTATGTTGCAAGTTACGCTGTTATTACATGTGGTAGGTCAGTACTGTTTTATGCATATATGACTCCAGCTTTAGAAAATAAAACATCTGTCGTGCTTTATGTGTTTTAGCTTTAAACTGACATTGGATTGTGACTTTTCTGACAGAACTTAAACATATTCTCACTGTAAATAAGGCTTATTTTTTCTCTATAATCATGCATTGTTATTATAGGAATGTTAGAGCCTTTATAGAAGATATAATTAACTATACAGTGGCTAATATTACTTGATTTTGTGCAAATATGAGCAGTGTCCAGCATCACAGCTTGTTGTTTTTGTGTGTAGCAGTGTCATAAGCCTTTTTTCATGGGGTGGGTATGTATGGGTAAGTTTCCATTACCAAAAGCAGTCAGAAACGTCACCAAATAGTAAATTATTCAATACTAATTATGTCCCAAGTGTGTGGTCCTCTTTCGAAAAGGTGGAGCTAAACAGAGAAAAATAGACGAGAGAAAATGAAACCAAAATCTGTTTACTGCAGCAAAATACGGCTATACTTCCATCCTCTGAGATTGCCACACACCAGGATTTATTCACTTCTTTATTTAAGTGATTAGCAACACATCTACGTCGCTGTCTCCATAGCAGACGCCTCTTTCTGGAGCCAGAACAGCGGAAACATGACCCAACCTGTACTAAACCACTCAGAGAAAACAGGGCCATGAATCACACATCGTTACATAAATAATAAACATGTGTATATTCAAATGAATGCAAGACAAAGCCAGAGGCGACACAACACTGTAGGCAATGTGTGAATGGCTTTGGGCGCTGAGCTAAAGGGAGGCCCCCAAGACGGCTGATTAACATTGTGTTAGCGACAACAGCAGGCAACAATGCACTCGGTCTCAATGACATGCCTCTGGTTCCTCCTTAAGGGTCCCTCATGTTGAGCCACACACACAGAGCCCTCGGACATCAAATATGGAATCAGTAAATACTGCAGTGACACTCACAAGTGCCCTAAAGGGGCCCCCATGCCTCTCTAGTAATTATAAAGGATGGCAGTGATGGTATCCATAACAGAACCTCTTTAAAAATACTAAAAAAGACTGTACCTTTTTCGTTTTTTTTCTTCTAGTTGGGAAAATTGTGGGTATTGTAATAGATAAAAGCCTATATTTTATTATATTCAGGAACAGAAAACCTTGGACAATCACATGCTCCAAAAAGAAGCGCTCCCATTGGTCGACACTTGTCACATGACGTTCCAGGAAGTTTAATAGCTGCAGATAAAGTGTATTTTCAGCTGAATATGTCTTTTAACAGAGAAACAGCTGAAAAAAGAAAAGCATCAACAGAGAAAAGGGAGGCAACGTAAAACACAGATAAATACTGTCAATTCAATCACGTAATGTTTAACGAGGAGGAGATAATTGTCGTCCTGACGCTGAAGTCACAGCTAAGCTAACGCTAAACTCTAAACTTCAGTTTGGTCAAATGTATTAGTATTTTGGAGGAAAAACTGGTCCGGTTTTATTTTTTAATAAAAGAGAAGCAGGAGAGGCTGATTTTGGAGAAGAGTCTGAGACAAGGACAAAAAAAAGAACATCAGTGAGTGGAGCTTTAACTTAAACCAGTAATTTTAGTTAATCATAACCTAAAATGACAAATGGAAAAAGGAGTTGGATCACATTGTAACTTGTGGAACTGTTGTGTTGTGAATATATTCAGATACCATCCTCAAAGGGAGTAAAAGAATAAGACTGAAGACACGTGAAGTATTTACAGAAGTGCGTTTAGGCTGTTCCTCTCACTGTTTGGGTGGAGTGTGTCTGTGAGTGGGCCCGGGTCTGTGTGAGTGAATCACTGAACCCTGAACAGATCAGTCCCAGGGCAGCACACAGCCCACGGCCCACGGCCCGTTTGAGTCAGACTTACACTGGAGGGTCCCCGAAATAACAGGCTTAAATCAGTTCCCATTGTTTTGTCAGCTTTTGTTCTGTTACACACTGAGCATCTGCAGAGGGAACGCCTCAAGAAAAATGAAGACCTCAGAAGAATAGCTTTTAAATAATTTGGGGAAGACAGGAAGAGTAGTCTTACATAAACAGCACCAGCTCCTCGTCCCACTGCAACTACACGTCTTTAGAACATGGTTTAATCCTAGACCAAACCAGAACGAAACCAGGTGTAAACCCAGGACTAAACCAGGACCAAACAAGGGACACGCCAGGACTAAACCAGGACCAAACAAGGGACACACCAGGACTAAACCAGGACCAAACAAGGGACACACCAGGACTAAACCAGGACCAAACAAGGGACACGCCAGGACTAAACCAGGACCAAACAAGGGACACACCAGGACTAAACCAGGACCAAACAAGGGACACACAGGACTAAACCAGGACCAAACAAGGGACACACCAGGACTAAACCAGGACCAAACAAGGGACACGCCAGGACTAAACCAGGACCAAACAAGGGACACACCAGGACTAAACCAGGACCAAACAAGGGACACACCAGGACTAAACAAGGACCAAACAAGGGACACACCAGGACTAAACCAGGACCAAACAAGGGATTTACCAGGACTAAACCAGGACCAAACAAGGGACACGCCAGGACTAAACCAGGACCAAACAAGGGACACACTAGGACTAAACCAGGACCAAACAAGGGACACACCAGGACTAAACCAGGACCAAACAAGGGACACACCAGGACTAAACAAGGACCAAACAAGGGACACGCCAGGACTAAACCAGGACCAAACAAGGGACACACCAGGACTAAACAAGGACCAAACAAGGGACACGCCAGGACTAAACCAGGACCAAACAAGGGATTTACCAGGACTAAACCAGGACCAAACAAGGGACACACCAGGACTAAACCAGGACCAAACAAGGGACACACTAGGACTAAACCAGGACCAAACAAGGGACACACCAGGACTAAACCAGGACCAAACAAGGGACACACTAGGACTAAACCAGGACCAAACAAGGGACACACCAGGACTAAACCAGGACCACTCAAGGGATTTACCAGGACTAAACAAGGACCACTCAAGGGATTTACCAGGACTAAACCTGAAGTAAATTAAAGACTTACCCAGTATTAAACCCAGGACAAAGCCAGAAGTTAATCAGTATTAAACCCAAGACTAAATACAGGACTTAACCAGGATTTTAAAGCTTCTTACAAGCTTTTGTCAGTTCACAAACTCAGTACTTTGCTCTGGACAAAACGATTGAAGACCTGCTGCATGTTTAGAACAATGGAGCAATAGATATTCATTCAAAATTCTTCAAAGCTTGCTCAAATAAACCATCAGTCCTCTCATCCGTAAAGCAACGAACAGCTGAATGGTCTGTTATTCACCAAATCCTGGAGCAATAAAGAAATGTGACAACAGAATGTCTTCAAGTCATAATTTATGACTAAAGTCTAATCAACCGTCCATCCTCATTGTGATTTTAGTTTGAAATGATCTGGGTCTTTTTTGGTCTAAACCCATATTAGGCTCTGTCTGTGAGAAGTGCCTTGAGAGACAGCACATGTCTGAGTGGAGGGCTTGATTGATGAGCTCGTAACCGGTTTAAGAGTTCACACCGGCCACAGGAAGAAGATATATGGGTCATCGGGCAGCTCATCTCGTTGGGCCCAGAGCTAAGAGGCTCATAAAATATGTTTCCTCTCCAACGAATTCAAGAAACTCCACTCCTGACCTGTCACTGAGACAAATGAGGCCCAACAACCCTCTGCAACTGCACCTTTTTCAGAATTTACCTCCAAAACTTTTACCTATTCTCCTTAAAATGATATTCTCCATGTGCAACACGCTGTCCCCGTTCAAATGTAGAAAAGAAATGGTTCATATTTGGAGAAGAACACATCTACAATATCCTCCAAAACTCACAAATTCTGCACAAACAAGATGAATTTCTGTTATATTTTGTAGAACAGGATATAAAGGCATTCACATGGCTAAACACACATTAACATAACAGGGCTAAGCAGAAGAAAAATGAATGTTACATCAATGCAAATATACATTAAAGCTAGGATCATTTATTTAAGAAACAGTTCCATGTATTTGCATTTGTCTTAATTAGTCTTTTAGTGGGTTTACTGCCTGAAAAGTTACAAAGTGATGATCAATGCATTTAGTTTAGATAAAAATCTGTGAATAAAACAGAAATATAAAGCTATACTTCCATCCTCTTGCATCTATTCACTTCTTTATTGGAATTATTGGCTTAGAATCTGTGTTGTTTTCTTGTTCTTACGAAAATAAAAAGAAAAAAACTGTTGGTGTGCTTCTGAGAAATAACTTGTTCTCTTTTTTTTTGATCTGCAGTTCTTCATCCTGCTGCTGCTCATCTTTTTCCTGGAAATCCTGTCCATCATGCTGTTCTTCATTTACCAGGACGAGGTAAGACGTGCTCAGTGCTCCCTTCTCGTTCGATCCTGTCACTTTCTCCTCTCGAACAGTGTGATGACAGGTCGCTCGAGCGCTTCACGGTTTAATGTCGTTACACGAGAAAAAGAAGCTGATGTCAAAAGTGCCACGTGTGTTTTCCTGTTCGTACGCGCTGGAGTTTAAAAGCATCTTGACACGTTGAGGGTTTAATTGCTGGAATTCAAAAACACGGTCACGTCGTATAAAGTCGTTATAAGTTCCATAAAAGAGTTTAATTTTCAAGCAAATGTATTAAAGATCAAACTGTCAGCTCTTTCCGTTTTCAAAGAGCAATGTCTGATAACACAGGATGACAAGAAGACAAAACTATTCCTCTGCTGAGTATCAGACATAAGCACAATATTGAAGAAAAACAGCTGGGGAAATATGCTATTTCAGAAGCCTCCTTTCCACTGGAGGCAACGGAGTGGCTCTTTGAAGCAGACTTTTAGAAACTTGGATGCATTGTTTTTTTAATTTAAGAGTAAATCCAGATCATGTGTTGATGTGAGGCTATACTGCTGCACTCAACATTAAACTCTTTCTGTTTATTCCCATCTTCCGGAAAACATTAAATTCATAAAGCTGCACCAATTACCTGTACGTTTGGGATAAGTCGAGATTTGCTAGCTTCATCTTTTGGAAAACATTTAGCATTTTCTGTTTCAATAAGTCTCTTATCACAAAAACATTCACATTTAACGTAAATCTGTTTGCATCTTGTGTTGCTCGAGTGATTATTAGTGATTATCTATCGTCCAATCAGCTGACTGTAGTGTTTAGCTCTGCCTTTCGGCGGACCACGGAATCGGCACCGCTTCAGCCCCCAGACCGAGGCGTCCAGCACCACTTTTAATGTGTGTCCTGACCTGCACCACACGCTGCAGTGGAAATGAGGTTTAGAGAAGATCCTCGCCGCCTGCAGTAAACCAGCCCAGATCTCACCAGAGTCCAGCCACAAAATCCAAATGTCACAAAATCCAAATGTCACCATCCAGATGATCATAATGTCACCAGCATAAATAAACCTGCAGTCACACTAAAGTTCTTCAAGTCATATGATCCACCATTAATCCACAGTCACACATTAGTTATTACTGAGTATAAAAATATAGTATTTGACACATCATAGCTGAGCTCACATTTTATATAAATATATGCATTACTGAAACGATGACAGTTTTCTTGATTAAAGCTGGAAAATAGCCGGCCGAACAGAAACAAGAATAATCAGATTTTCATTGATTGAACGTTTTAGGACATTCAATCATTTTGAGTAGTTCTTCTGTAAATAAAGCAGATCAGCAGCACTGAGCCGTCTTTCCCTAATTCCTCTTCTTATTATATGCTTTTATAATCCTTTCACAGTCTGAGCCCAGGTTTTAATAATACATTAAAGGGCTGAATTAAATCCTATCCATCTTAATCTTAATTAGCGCTCGGCGGGCTGGATTTCACATTTGTTGTTTAACAATGAACTCAGTCCGGTTTTGTAACAAGGATCTGCTCTTCTAATAGCCGACCCACTTCAGTCACCGACTGTGACAGCATCTAAACACATGACATTAATCAGACAGATTAGTGATGCACTGAGAGAATTACATCCCAAAATAACACACAATACGTCTGGGTCTAAACCAGGAAGGGATTAAATGCCAAAAAACACAGCATTTTAAGGCTCAATATACACAACTGTATATGCAACATATTCTAGCTTCACTTTTTACATGATGCTTTAATATTAGTTCATGCATTATTACAGTTATGTTTATACTTTTCTATTGTTTGAGATTTAATATCTACTGTTTCCTTTCACAGAAGCATTGTTATGATTTGCTTTTAGCCTTGATTTAAAAAGTGTTTTTGTGACAAACAGCTCAGAGGCTTTTGTTGCAGTAAAAGGACGACCTCTATTTACATTTTAGACGGGTTCTTTCGTGCACATTTACAGTGAATAATTCTCCTGACGACGTGGGTGTAACAATATTCCTTCGCACAGGCCTCACTAATGGGAACTGACCTTTTACCTGAAGATGATGGACACATTGTGCAGTTTTAAGTTCTAAAATTATAAGTGTAAGTCACTGAGGATTAAACACTCTTCTCTGTGGATATGTGCAAGTAGTTTGTCGATATAGTGGATTACTCATGCATTTTAATCACCTAATGTGTCTGTAAACAATAGTTAGGCAGGTTATTCTGGGTTGGTTCATAATATCATACAAATCTTTCTTAGAGGGGAATGACATTGAACGTACAGTATGAACACCATGCATTTTAACCTCTTATTCTGGGTAAATTTGCCTTAAAACACCTGGAATAAACATACCCAAATTAGAATTAAAGCTGTTCTTGAGCCCTTTGGAGTCTGTATATAAAAGTTTGGGCTCTAAAGGTAACACTTTGGGTCAAATTTGTTGCAGGTGTAACTGTTAAACACTAATTATTTTACTGGATTTAAATTCTCAACAAAACAAGAGCATTTTTGTTGAGAATTATCGACATGTGAACTGCAGACAAGCTTCACAGGTGAATCATTTCAAGAGTTTAGCTTTTCTCGAAAGAAGCCTTTGTTGTACGGACTGCTATTGTGGCGCTATTGTGTTGCTTCGAAATGGTTTATATCACCAAAAAGACAAGAACGAAAAGGTATTTTATGCACAGAAAATGAAGCTTGAATAAGGGCCATACTTGTGTTGACATATTTGCACTGTTTTTTTCCACATATGCATTCAAAATAATAATCGATTTAATAACCATCTACAGTTTTTCTTTTCAATCGGGACAGTGCATGATCCCCAGTGTCTTGACAGTGAAAAGTTTTAGTTAGTTTTATTCTTAAAAATTGGTCAGACACTAATATTCCATGTAAAATTAAGCTTCATAGAGAGACGTTGTTGTTTTCTGTGTTTTCATGTCACTGAGGTTCATACGGAAGGTCTGGAGCAATAATATATAACTTGTTTTTATTAATATTAAACACAATTACTTCCGGCTGAACCATATTGCACAGTGGCATCACAGCAGTGTTTTTAGTGCGAGGCTACAGGTTATAAACAAAATAAAGCCTCTCTCTTCCAGGAAATAAAGAAGACTGTGTAATTGACAACTTTATCCCGAGTTAACAGTGCGTGGGCCGGGTTCGCTGGACGCCGGTGTTTAGCCCCATCATAAATCACTGCCAATTACTCGCCATTACTCTTGCATTCCATTATTCATGTTGTGGGCCTAACCCGGTCCCTGTGGGCTGATCAGGGCCCGCTCTGTTTGTTAAGTCTTTGTGCACTCTGTAAATAACCACCTGCTTTGATATTTGGCTCCTTTCATCCATAGACCTTGGTCCATTTTTGGCTTTCATCTTGACATTGTTAGTTCTGTCGTAATAATTCTGTGTTTGTGATTCCAAACTATCGGATCGGCGCTGTGGCATTTTATCCTCGACTTTTATCTGTTGTACAATGCTCTGTTTGGGACCTAATGAATGCTCTCTCATGTCACAGCGCACCTTTCTCTAATATCTATGTCCCCTGATATTCTGTGCACCCATTATTCAGCATGTGAATTATTCAGCCGGCTCTACCCAGGAGGCCATTAGTAAAGAAAAGTTAGGGATGGTGGAGTTGTTGCTGCGGCACCGAGGGACATCTCTGACAGTAAAGAATGGGTGGCCATTAGCGGCTGCGCCACTGAAGTTGTTTTAAAACCTGCAGGAGCCGTGACAGTGCTGTGGGATTCTTTTTGCCTTGTAAAGTGCGTAATGTGGGCGCTGCAGAAGAACTGGGCAATACTTGTTCAAAGAAAATGCAACGAGATATTCACATTATTCTGTTGAAAAGAATGGGCTTTTTTGATTTTACACACTTTACCCCGAACATGAACCTAAAGACTCGTTTTTGGAGGGTATACTAAAGGAAGAGAATACAAAGACAGGTTGTTTTTAGCTGCTGCAGATGTTTGTCAGAAAGAAATGACACAACAAAAAAAGCCAATGAAGCTAGTGATGCTAAAGGGTGAGCAAAGCACCAGTAAAAGTCATAGTATTACATTGAAATAACCAGTTTAAAAATGGAGGTGATCATAAAGTGGCAAAATGAAAAACCCAGTGGGATAAAAAACGAAGAAACCCTCATGAATCGATCATTTTTAGGCCAGCACTGACTTTAGAAAGATATCTCAGAATTTTATAAATGTGTTTTTATTAAATACTAATTTATTTCCTGCAGTAGATAGTCGTACGCAGATGAACAGATTATAAAAACAACTATTTTGACGTCCATTTAAAGGATATTTCTACAAGACATGCTGGTGATAAATGTCCCAGATTTTAGCTCAGAAGAAACACACTGAGGAACTTGTGTAAATTTCTGGTGTTGTGTAAATGTAAAGCAGGATGAAGAAGAATAAATGCTCGGAAATACTTAGCGACATAACACAGAGTCACTGCTCCTGTCTGCTTTTCCAAAATGAGAGTGTGCTGACAAATACCTTCTGTAGTGTATCTCAGAGGCTCGCTTTTACAAAATACTAGAATATCCCTTTGACTAATGGTTTCTTGTGTGGCTTTACATGGTTCTTGTGGAGGAAATGTGGTATTTTCCATATTTTTTGTATGTTATTACCAAAAAACAGAGGCATGACTGTCTTGTAGTGGCACCAACAGACTCTTGATCAACACATCTTTAGGTTTTCCAGCTTTCAAAAATGAACTTCTGGAACAATACATCCTCCAAAGAGAAATTTAGAGTTGTATAATTAATATCCGACATGTCCTGACACTGAGGGAACCCTGTAGCGTCAAAACTAGTGCATTTCCAGATGATTTACTAGACTCTTCTCTGGATTTTACACAGATCCACAAAGCTCAGACTGGGATACATATTTCAGTTTAAAAAGTGTAGCTACAATAAAAAAAGAAAGGGTTTGCATTGATTTCAAAGGAAAGGAGATTTAATACTGTCTTCCTCATCCCACAAGAGTCTTGGCTGTGTCTGAAACCTCTCAAATGTAGTGCACCCGAAGATTCCCACAATCAATCATGAAAAGAAGTGAACAGCGACGGTCTCCAGACACAGAGTAGACCGTAATGCAGAGCCATTCAACTTCAGAGGCCAGTGGGCTGAATAATAAAACCATGAATGGTGTGAAAGCTGGACCAATGATCAGTACATTACATAATTACATTCAAACTGTATTTATTTCAATTAATATTCATTTTTTTACAAGTCAACATAATAGGTAGAGAAGGTTGATAATCCCTGCATATTTCTTTCTGCAAAAACAATTCAGTTTCAGTGCAGCGTGTCTTTGAACTGCACACAATACGTTTAAATAAAACATTAGAAGCAAGTGTTTAACCAGTGATGTGGCTTTTTACAGTCACTACAGTGGAATAAACTGCTTGTATAGATAAATATATGGTAGAATACCTCTTGATAAGGCCAGAAACATAAACATAATGAGACAGTAGTTATATCCATGATGTGTACTGATATCTATAACTAATACTATAATCCACGCTCTGAGATTTTTTGAAAAACGATTAAAAATAAACACTTGAATGTATTCAGTGTTATTCTAGCCACTGCTGTAGGGTCCTCATGTTTTGGGCTTCCATCACCTGAGCTCAGACAAAAGTAAAAAGTAAAGCGAAGTTTTCCTGAAAGGTCGTGTGGATTATTTCTCAGATGTGCTGTGGAAAAGTGAACCGTTCGGTAGAAAGCGGTGCACAGCTCTCGCACAGATTTGAGGAGCCAAATATTGAGACAACCTTTAAAGCTGGACTTTGATGCTATCTCCCAAAGTGTCCTTCAGATTTATCTGTAAAAAAGCACAACCCGCTGTGTCTGCTCCATCGCCATGGCAACGCTAAGCCGCTCTGTTCTTGAAATAGAAGCCGGTATCCGTGTTTTCATCAATGGATTTTATTCAGCTTTTTGAGTCAGTATTAGAAATGGTTTGTGAAAAGTGTGACTTTCCTTGGACCAAATAAAACGACCAGAAAGTAAGAGAAAAAACTTTAAATGTGTCAATCACTTTGTAAAGCATTATTGGTTTTAGAGAATGGTTTAGAGATAAACCTGCCCCACAAAACAGAAATGGAGATGGGGTTGACTTAGAAATACCCAAAAGTCCTTCTGAACAAAACACTTGTGAGTAAAAAAGTTTTTAGTTGGATTTGAATGGGTTTTATGTGGATTTGAACAGATTTTAGATGAACTTGAATGGGTTTTAGTTGGATTTGAATGGTTTTTATTTGGATTTGAACAGGTTTTAGATGAACTTGAACTGGTTTCAGTTGGATTTGAATGGTTTTTATTTGGATTTGAACAGGTTTTAGATGAACTTGAATGGGTTTTAGTTGGATTTGAATGGTTTTTATTTGGATTTGAACAGTTTTTAGATGAATTTGAAAGGGTTTTAGTTGGATTTGAACAGATTTTAGATGAACTTGAACGGGTTTTAGTTGGATTTGAATGGTTTTTATTTGGATTTGAACTCCACTGATTCTTTACTGTGATTCATGGTCAGTTTATTGAAGTTGAGTCTGCTGCTCAATAAATAAACATAATTTTTTTTAATGGACCATAAATCAGTCCCATTAACAGAAAACATATCTCACTGTTGTGTCTATGTCAGTGTCAGTATCAAATAATAATACTATCACAACGGTTTCTCCTAAAATACTCCAACAGACAAAACAAAATATGATTTAAAGCAGTGGTGAGGGGCCGATAGTTCATAAGAATCCTGTCAGAGGCCGAAGATGGTGACATTTGGAAGCTTTTATAAAATTTTGAATGTGTGTCAATTGAGTCATACAATTATCTTTATTACAATATTTTCCATAATTTTCTTTATGAAAACAGGTTTTGGTTGGATCTGAACAGGTTATAGATGGATTTAAACAGGTTTTAGATTTGAACAGGTTTCAGATGGATTTGAACAAGTTTTAGTCAGATTTGTAAAGATTTTAGTCAGATTTGACCAGGTTTTAGTCGGATTTCAACAGGTTTTAATTGGATTTGAACTAGTTTTTGATGGATTTCAACAGGTTTCAGATGGATTTGAACAAGTTTTAGTCAGATTTGTACAGATTTTAGTCAGATTTGACCAGGTTTTAGTCAGATTTTAACAGGTTTTAATTGGGTTTGAACTAGTTTTTGATGGATTTCAACAGGTTTCAGATGGATTTCAACAGGCTGTAGTTGAATTTGAACAAGTTTTAGTCAGATTTCAACAGGTTTTAATTGGAGTTGAACAAGTTTTATATGGAAATGAATTTTGCTACAAAGATACGTAAATGAAATCTGCTCAAATCCATCCAAAACCTGTTCAAATCCAAACCGTAAATCCACTGAAGGGCCTCATTAAACAATAAAAAGGGCCTCTTTTGGGCCTCGACTTTGACGTGTGTGATTTAAAGCAACAACCCAAAAATAACACCATCTAAAAGCAGAACGCATTCAAAATAAATGCGAGATCTGACTTCACATTCGCTTCTATCCTTCCTGTGTCGCGTCGGTGGTAACTGCTAAGCCTTTGCTCAGAGCAGAAGTTAAACAGCGAGCCTCAGTCGGTGCATCTTGATAAAGTCTGTGCTGCTGTGGGGACTGTCACGCTCACTGGCCCGGGTTATTACCGCTGCTTTAGCCGTGATAAAGAGCTGTGCGTCGCAGCTGGAAGCCACTTCAAAAAGCCCCGCCACGCTCCTGGGGATCTCCGCTTGTCTCACTTTGGTGCTTCCTCTGCATGACGAACAGGTCAAAGTGAATAAAACCGTGTCAGAGGGAAGATGTGAATAAAGTGTGATATTGGAAAGTGATGCGTGGCTGTTTTATGCTATTCCAGTGTGGATTTACAGCCCTGACAGATTGGTTTTATTGTTATCTCAAGGGAACGTTACTGTGCCAGACAGATGGAAACAGCAATAACATCATCTAGAGGTTTAACTATCCTTGTCTTGATAATCTATTACATGTTTTTGGATTGGGTTGATTAAAATAAATGATGAAATTACAAAAAAATAAAATCATCAACACCGTGTCTGAGAAGTGCAAGCACGTTATCTTAATTTAACGCCAACTCAGATTAAGTTGAAACTCATTTGACAGATTCAACACATACAGCCTCATCTCTGAGCTCTAAATCTGGTATTTAACTTTAATGCTAAATACGTGACTGTCAAGTTAAAATACAAACTGTGACAGACTCCCTGAGGGGCCCTTATTCTGAAGCACTTCCTGTCGGTGCTTTAAGCCTTTGGAATTATTTAAGAGAAAATACTTCAAAACGTCTGTGTGTCACTTCCTGATTTGGGTCAGTTCCCCAAATTCAATTAATCATACCATTAGTCCATCTAAGAACATTAACATTATTGCAAGAAATAGTTTAGATAGAAAATGTTCCTTTCTGTGTTGTTGCTTTTGACATTTATTATTTAAAATCAAACAATTCTAGAGTAGATTTAGTGTTATTAATCTTCATTCTATATTATTCCACGTTCTCACTTTATTTATCGGGGTCTGTACACATTGCAAACTTTCAGTACATTGGGTCAGGGAGTGATCATCTCTGTGGAACACTCTAATAAACTTGTGCAGCAGCTAGATTCATGCAAGATTTGTGAGTTCATCATCCAAAATTCACTGTGTGCTGCTCCAAACCTGACAGTACACAGTCTGTAGCATCTGGGAAGGCTCCTGTTGAAAGGGCAGGTACATTCAATGACTACCTGGAGGTGGCTGGATTTATCAACCACAGTTTTATCCAATCAGAGCAGTACACAAACCTGAAATATGGTGAAGTTCAAGATGGATTTTCGTGAGTTTGTGAACTTCCAAATTCAGCTGCAGTGCAAAGTTATACAGCTCCGGGCAAAACTCACAACCCGCTGCCTGTTCACACCAAAAGAAAGGCAACAACACAGCTCTGCGACTCAAAAGTGACTCCTCCAGAACCTTTCGTTGGAAGTCCTCCACACAGTTGTGTTTAACAAGGAATCTGAGGTTTCTATTCAATGGTTGTGGTACAGTTTTAGCTCCTGGATACACGTCTTATATCTGTCTTTTGTTTTATTATTTTATGGGGAACTGTTTAATTGCTTTGGGCCCTGACAGTGCTGTTGATGTGGAATGATTGGTTACAGAAACACACACTGAAAACATCAGTATGCTTCATTCTTTCTTTCTTTGCATGACGTAAGATTCTTTTTTCTCAATGGGAACAAAGCAAGTGAGAGCGTGGATGGCACTTAAAAACTAGGACATGAGATCCCCGAGTGTCTCTGACAATGAAGCTGCTTTTAAATTTGAGGCATAAAGAGTTATTCTTGGATACATTTAGAGGAGAGATGTGGTTATTTGAACAAATAAAAGTTTTACATTGTGTGATTAAACTTTGTGAAATCTTGCACAAGTATATTCTTCTACTATTTCTGAGCAACATGAGCTGGCAGCAGTGGTTCAACAGACCACAATACATTTTTCATGGACAGAAGAGCATTGCTCAACAACAAAAGTAAAGTCTGTATAAATAAGAAGCTTTGGCGAATGGGAATTGACTGACTACATTCTGTGTGTGCTGTCAGTGAGTAGGTAGAGATCATTAAAGAGTTACTAGATATTCAGCTGTTCTGTTTATAAGAACATTTAGGCTACACCAGCTAACGGCTACAAGCTACAAGCCTCTCTGCCCGGATGCTTCAAGGACCCGTATGAAAGGCTGTTAAACTGAGATCTGCTTGAGACCGACACATGCTGCATTACAAAACCTAAACTAAAGTAAAAATCAATATGATACAAATTCAATTTCAATTCAATTCAATTCAATTTTATTTGTATAGCCCAGTATCACAATGACAATTGCCTCAAAGGGCTTCACAGTAAATGAACACTCAAGACAATAAATGCACAACAGACAGAGCATGACAACATCCCCTGTCCTTAGACCCTCCATCAGGGTAAGGAAAAACTCAAAAAACCCAGCCGGGGAAAAAGAGAAACCTCAGGGAGAACCACAGAAGGAGGGATCCACCCCCAGGACGGACAGGCCGTGCAATAGATGTGTCACTGACAGATAGTCAATTATATGTACAAGTGAATGAAGTTAATTAGGATAAAGTCCATAGTAATCTCAGCAGGAACAGTTCATCTGAGAGGGACTGGGTCAGGATGGGTCCATGGGTCGGGACGGGATCACCGATGGGCCACAGCTAAGGTCCAGTCATCACTGGGACGTCTAACAGCAGCCAGACATCTGGGAAGAGTGCGAAAGAGCAACAACTTGTGAACAGTAATGAACTGAGCGGAAATGTAATTAATATATAACAGAGGATAGAACCTCAATATGTCCCTTCCTCATCATGTAGGCCAAGAGAAATCACAGCTAATCTATATATCCTGACCATAAGCCCTATCAAAAAGGAAAGTCTTAAGCCTAACCTTAAATATAGAGACTGTGTCTGCCTCTTTAACGCGAGCTGGAAGTTGATTCCATAAAATAGGAGCTTGGTAACTAAAGGCTCTACCTCCCATTGTACTTTTGGAAACTCTAGGAACGACTAGTAGCCCTGCATTTTGAGAACGAAGCGCTCTATTAGGACGGTACGGCACTGTGAGGTCTCTGAGATAGGACGGGGCCTTCCCACTGAGGGCCTTGTAAGTGAGGAGGAGGATTTTGAACTTAATTCTGAATTCTATTGGAAGCCAGTGAAGAGAGGCTAACACTGGAGTAATGTGCTCTCGTCTGTTTGTTCCTGTTAATATTCTAGCTGCTGCGTTTTGGACGAGCTGAAAACTTCTCAAGGAGTTATTTGGGCATCCTGCCAGCAGAGAATTACAGTAGTCTAACCTCGATGTAACAAGGTTGATGCATAGAAGGTGAAGATAACACAGACTTAAAGCGTGAAGGCAATAGCTTAGCATTCTCGCTCCAGCTGCTGATGTTTGCAGACAACACATAATGACGGTTAAACACGAGGCGACAAACTTCAAGTATTCTATTCATTGTTTTTGTGTTGCGCTTAAATAAATAAACAAGACATCCTGCTGCGTTTGTTGCTGCGGTGGGCGTGTATCTCTTTGACGACCTCTCTGTGGACGGATGCACAGATGATGCCTCCATAAATCCAGCCTCGTACCTGGGCCTGAGTTACTGCAGCGACAAAAGCCCATCCGCTCTTCCTCTCAAGTGATTAATACAAGGAGACCCATCAGAGACGGGGCCAAGGAGTTATCTGTCAATCTCAGCTTTTACAAGCCCACGCTCTCACGTTAAATTACGAGGGGTGTAGCTCCGAAGCCACACAAGACGAGACCCAGCGGAGAACGGGCCGGCTCTGCAGATAGAGACAACAATACGAGCCTCCAACAAGACGTGACAAAACATCTGTCCTTCCTCCTGACGACAACCTGCTCGTGTGCACGCCACAATCACAAAAGACCGCACCGAAGGAGACTGGAGATCTGCTGCTGCGAGGTGGAAGTGTAAATAAGAGACGTAAGGAACGATAGCCAAGTCTATTTGAGGCTTTTTGGAGCACATCACACATTAGTATTAGATCAACGGTGCCAGCCCTTTGTTCACGTGCTGGGACCTCACTGCAGACACGGAAAGCTTTCATTAAAAACTGACAGATAAAAATAAAATAGTCAATTTACAATTTGCATACAACCTTTTATATTGTCTGGCCAAAATCTGTGTTGAAATAAGTGCTTATAACTAGTCAAAGAGGTGAGCTCAGTGAAAATCAGGACAAATGGAAGGGTTTAAACAGAGAGTATGTGATGTTTTTGGGGTTTTTTTTTTCTTTCAGGTGAGAAAAAAACATTGAATCACTTGTTGCATGTTGTAATAGCGATTATTTGTGAAAAAACAAAACCCCAAAACTAAATCGAGGCTTTATTATCAAAGATTTTAATAGAAGGGAATGTCAGAAGTGTGTTTTCAGAGCTGGATACGTCTTTTAACAAAACAAAACGACACAACAGACGTAAGGCGTAGATTTGTGGAGGATCACATTGGTCTGAAGTTGAACTAAAGTTTAAGGTCAGTTCTTTACTTTGGTTTGGTCTAATGTGTTAGTATTTTGGTCTGGTTTTACTTTTTTAAAATGAAAAAGCAGGAAAGGTCCCTGTTGTTGGGGGTAAGTGGAGGCCAGGAGCGTAAAAAAGAGATTTAAGCTTTCATTTGTTTACACATCTCTGAATCACATCTAGGCTGGAAATATACTTCTGCAATAAAAAGTAGAGAAGATTTCATTCAAAGATTTATTAAATTCAATTCAGAGTTCAGTTTCCTTTTTAGTGACTCACAGTTTAATGCCCCAAGTTCTGCTCCTGTTACCCTCCAACTCAAACTAAAACCAGAAAACGCTGTTGATATCATCCGTAACATTTATTAAAATACAGCATTTAACATACATTCTATTTAGTTTGTGACCATTGATCACGGGAACAAGAAATCTTCCTCTTCGTCCAAATATTAGCCATGAAAACACACTTTTGGTGAACCCGAACTTTGTGTTGAGTTTTGTACTTCTTTTGACGTCAGAAACTGATGCGTTGGCTGGAAACGAGACAAGTTTAAAGTTTATTTCAGGAAATATGCTGTAATTTATTCATTTGGTTGCTGCATTAGCTGTAACTGAGAAGTATTTCCTCCTTTTAGACAACCGTACTGGTTTATTAATTTAACTTTTGCCTGATCTAAAGTGACAGGTGTGCGCTGCGTTCGATAATCCACACCAAAAGAGGACGGTCTATTCAATTTCTTGCTGTGGTCTGGGTTTCTGAGGGACTATTACTGCTGACGAATAGAGAAAGGCTCTACTCATATCTGTACCTCATTAGTCGGCTCAGATTCATGATTGGAAAGTTCTTCTGTTGGCAACTTAGGATTTCAGCTCCTAAAAGAAATGATTCTAGTTTTGGCTGAAGTAATTATGAGAGTTCTAATGTAGAAGTCTGTTGAGTTTTCTAAGTTTGAAGCCTTTTTCTTTCTCTCATTTGGATCTGAGTCGTCGGGGCAGTGGTGGTGAGGGTAACAGAAAATAAGAATCATTTCAGGGGCCGAAGATGGTGACACTTGGAACGCTTTAATTTCATTTAATAAAAACGTTTTAGATGGATTTGAACAGGTTTTAGTTGGATTTGAATGGATTTTATTTGGATTTGAACAGGTTATATTTGGATTTTAAAAGGTTTTAGTTGGATTTGATCAGGTTTTAATTGGATTTGAACAGGTTTTTGTTGGATTTGAATGGATTTTATTTGGATTTGAACAGGTTATAGCTGGATTTGAATAAGTTATAGTTGGATTTTAAAAGGTTTTAGTTGGATTTGATTAGGTTATAGTTGGATTTTGAAAGGTTTTAGTTGGATTTGATTAGGTTTTATTTGGATTTGAACAGGTTTTAGTTGGATTTGAATGAATTTTATTTGGATTTGAACCGGTTATAGTTGGATTTGAACAGGTTTTAGATGGACATGAACAGATTTGATACATCTTTTAGTAAAAACTGGCTTAAGATTTCATGAACAAATTAAATAAATCTGATTCAAATCCATCTAAAACCTGTTCAAATCCAAATAAAACCTATTCAAAACCAGTAAAGACGTAGTGCCAAAAATATCACCTACAAATGTACTGGAGGGCCTCAATGTCTCATAAAACATTGCAAAGGGCCGGTCTGATAATGTTAGTGAGCTGTTCTTTAATCTTGTGTGTAATGTGTTAGCGGGTTCACAGCGCCCCTAGTGGCCTGGCAGACTTACAACAGCGTTCTCAAACTGAGCACATCTGTGAAAGCAGGTTGTGTGGATTACACTACGGGCCGGTGTTTTTGCAGTTTTGCGATTTGTAAAAAGCCCCCTAAGAATGAAGAATGGCTGAATGTGGACAGAGACCTCGGGAATTCAGATATTCCTGATCGAATTTACACTTTATCTTTCATCAGTGCATTCGAGTTAATTTATGTTGTGTATAGCCTTAATATCAATGAGGAAAAAATGCAAATAGTAAACCAGAAGCAGTCAGATAGACAGTATAGTATGTAACTCATAATTATTTGTGCAGCTGTGACATTTTTTTTAACTTCTTTGCAGCTGCATTTGTGTAATGAATAATGAAAAAGACACTGAAACTCCTGTCACATCACCACATTATCAATCTTTCTTGGTGAATACTTCTCTAAAATATGGTTGCTAGGTACAAATCTGACAAAAATAATAAAATCAATAAACTATTCAGTGTAAACGAGGGAGCTGCATGCAGCAGAAAAGGTCTCAATGGCATGTGTAATGAAGTGGAACGAGAGCGACTGCTTCGTCATTGGCAGTGAAAGGTCAATAGGACGAGAGCGATCTTTGTGAAGTGATAAGTTTTCCCCTCGAGGAGCGTCTCCAATCGTTATGTAACTATAGCCTATCGACAGCGCTCCATTATATTAATGAGTCTGAACCTGATCGATAGATGGAATAACAGTGGGTTGGTGCACACTGGTTTAATAGCTCCATTATGTCAGAGAGCTTTACCATGCAGCTGATAAAAACAGTAAATAGAGCTCCTTTGTGTCACAAAGTGAAATGATTCCCCAGCTTTTATTAGTGAATGCAGCTAAATATCAGTTTGCAAAGACACCACTGAAACTGATGTGTTTGGAATTTGAATAGTCTTTCATTTTGGATCCGTTTGACACAGCAGTGGAGCATCGCGGCCTGTTCAGATCTTTGACTTCTAACGCCGACAGAAATAAGGCCCTGTAGCAAGAGCGTGGCATTTTGATGAGTTTAAACTCCGCTCTCGGGGTCTAAACACCGCCGTTCGTTTCATTTGACCTAAAACAGGCTTTCAGGAACACGTCAGTCAGTATTTATTATATATATAAGTATATATTAGTTTGTGAATGTGTTTAATCGCATCAAAATAACAATCTGTATTTGTCTATAATAGAAAAATAGACATTAAAGCTCAGTAGAACCCAGTGGAAGTTCCTTTACTTCTTGTTCCTGTTTCTAAAAAGCAACAGTAGTCCCACAGTACACAGCAGCAGCAGCAGGATACACTTTAATAAAATGAGTAGAGAAAAATAGAAATACAGAATAAAAACGATAAAAATGTCCATTAAATGTAGGTGTGAAGTTAAAAAGTGTTGAAGTGCATTATGTCAGTCAAGAGTTCACCAAAAAGGCCAAAAACATCTTTAATAATAATATTTCAAGATGGGGTTGTATAGTTTTGTAACTGTAAAAGCCATTGCCCTTTAAGTATATTACATTTTGTGACTCGGATTAGATTTGACGTTGGAGAAGCCGAGTCTGGACAGGCTTTGAATTAAAAAAGAGGCCACTGTGTTCCAGAGTTGCAAAGTGAGCATGAAATATCCAAAGTCACATCAGCGTACGATCGTTTACAGTCATTTAACCAACCACAGTGAAAGGATGTTCTTCACGGGTCACAGATCTATGTCAGATACTCGTCACAGGCTTTGGTCGTACGACTGTGAGATTAGTCTTCTTGTTTTGATCCCATTGTGCAACCCGTGACCTCAGATTTAAAGCCAGTGTGTGATATTTTTGATCTAGACGTGGCACAGATCCAGTTTTTGGTGCACATTTGTGAGCTGAATCCCACTTTAGTCAGAAAACAACAAAAATACAAATAAAAAACTTACATTAACAATAGAAAACATGTACAGCACATGTTTTCAAATGTAGGTCTGCTGTATATTTCACGTTTACATTATTATCCAGGGATTTTAATGAAGAATAAATGATCATATTTTGTTCATGTTCAAGTGCTCATGACTCTCATTTGATCTTTACCGTCTACAATCACCCCCGGCCTCACCTCTACGTGCCGTTAGTGTCCGGGTCAAACGCGAAGAGCTACAGCCGGGGCTCACGAGTCTGTCAGAGGGTGATTTCCAGTCTGTTGCTGAGCTTTGGGACGAGTCAAGGTGAGCTAATGCCGCAATAAAGATGAAGTCATGAAGAGCTACGGTCCGGTCTCATCCAGCGGCGCCCAGAGGGACGTACGCACCAAAATATGAATCATTCTGACTGTCAGCACTTCATATGCTTCCACCAGCATCAATGACAACTGAGGCGCTGTTGCTCCTGGCAACCACTACTGTTCAGTCACATCCAGGCTTTAAAGCTGGGGTAGGCATCAGTATGAAGAACAGAATAATATTAGTAACTATTAATGGTTTCAGTAGGTTTTAGATCATCTCTGAACAGAACTCAGAAGCACCTCAGAAGATGATTTCAGAGTGAATTGATGTTTTTGATATTTATGTCCAAAATTTCAAATAAAATGTTAGAATTGCCACATTTTCTTTTTCATTGAGTAGCTTCAAAGGAGTCACAGAAGCAAATCGCTGCCAAACTAACTTCAATCATTCATCAGCATTTTATCCAACATTTTCGGGACATTATTTTCAGTTTTTTAAAGACTGTCCAGGTCATTTTCAAGTTCTACACATTTACTGTCATCTGTAGTAAATGCAAAACTGACATTTCTGATTCTAATGCAAAACCCACAACACACAAATCTGGAGTAGTTCATTCAAAACAACACTTTTAGAGGCATTTCCATTGTGTTTAGTCCAAAATCCTGTCCATTTGTCTCTGCTCAGCTGTGCTTCCAACATGAGACAGTTACTTAAAGGTGGAGCTTAACGTTATTATAAAAGAAGGGTAAATGTCGGTGTGTTTTGTGACAGTTGTTTCTGGTTAAAGACAGTGTGCTCTCAAAACATTGCATTAAACACAAGCATTAAATCACACATGTCAAACTCATGGCCCGGGGGCCAAATGTGGCCCTTTGCAATGTTTTATGTGGCCCTTCAATACATTTATCAGATTTTTGTTTCAAATCCATCCATACCTGTTCAAATCCAATTAAAACCTGTTAAAGCCCATTTAAACCAGTGCAAATCCAACTAAAACCTATTCAAATCCAATTAAAACCTGTTAAAATCCATCTAAAACTGTTCAAATCCATCTAAAACCTGTTCAAATCCAACTAAAACCTGTTAAAGTCCATCTAAACCTGTTCAAATCCAATTAAAACCTGTTAAAAATCCATCTAAACCAGTGCAAATCCAACTAAAACCCATTCAAATCCAATTAAAACCTGTTAAAGTCCATCTAAACCAGTGAATCCAACTAAACCCTTCATCAAATCCAAAAACCTGTTCAAATCGATCTAAACCGGTTCAGATCCAACTAAAACCAGTTTCCATAAAAGGAGGAAATTAATTAATTTCTAAGTAAAATGAAATCTCACATTCAAAATTTTATGTCACCATCTTGCCCCTGAAGGCTTCCTATTAACTACCGTGGCCCCTCACCACTTTGAGTTTGACACCTCTGCATTAAACGTGAAACAAAGGCGCTCTTCCAAATCTCATCTTCACTGTTACATTGTGAAAGTCTAAGAATGCCACAACGAGCTTATCCATTACTTTTGGAGGACATTGGTCTTAAAACAGCCTTCCCAACATGAATTCTAGTTTTGTTTCAATTCAATGGAAGTAAACGCTCCATGGTTATGGTCTGGTTCGGTCCTGTTTTCACTTTAATTGGATTTGTTGTCCAAGTCTACTACTGCTTTAAAATGCCTCTGGTATAAACTTCAAAGCCAATTCTTCCATCTTCGTGTGAGGTGTGTTTACTCCACATGTAGCTGCGGCGTTAGTCATTGTGAACGGGATTGAAAGTAAAATGTTGGTTTTCCGCCGGGAGGATGTCTGGTGGTAAATTGTGTTGACATGTACTGTTTCTCTTCAGGGGCAGGCGTTTTCTTCTGCTGTCAGCCTCGCTCT
>JAWCTZ010000956.1:0-27398 GCA_036850595.1 Rhyacichthys aspro | reverse complement strand
TTCTCTCTGTACTGCCTCTTGGCCGATGTGATGGCTTTTCAGTCCGATTCGCTGCTTTGTACCGTCTCATTGCCAGATGTAAATGCACGAGCGGCACGCAGCATCTGACGTGACATGACTGTTTATCCAGGGCTTCTCATTGAACTTTCTGACTTGTATGGTGGGTACAATGTTGTTAACACAAGTGCTGATGTACCCAGTGACATACTCAGCATAGTCCTGACGCTGACAGTCTCCAGCGCGGCTGCAGCCTCAAACACATCCCAATCAGTCCTTGCAAAGCAGTCCTTCAGGGTGCTTTCAGCCTCCGGGGTCCAGTGTTTAACCTGTTTGGTGACAGGGTTTGTTTGTTTAAGTCTTTGTCTGTAGGCCGGGTACAGGAACAAAGAGATGTGGTCTGACTGTCCGAAGTGGGGGCAGTACGGTAGCCCTGCAGGGACATGAACCAAAAAGGATACAATTTTAGAAACTAAATCAGTTCAGGAATATCTTCACATACACACACACACACACACACACACACACACACACACACACACACACACACAGAATGTAATTGTTATCTCAAGGAAACCTCAAGGAAAATAGCCATTTGCATATCCCATTTTTTACACTTTATGATTTTAACTCACTAGCGTCACTACAGACATTTAATCTTTCAAATCCTTGCTAATTAATCCTTCAATTTTATCATTTATAAAATCCTAATATCTATGATATTTTGTTTGATTCTGTTCATTCTATTTTTCTTAAGTCTTTTTGGGCTCATATAACCATTTCCTTTTCAAGTGACACAAGCAAAATATATTCTGTTAGCCCAGCTTCTGAAGAAAAAAACATGTCTGTGCATCATCAGAAAGTTTATTAAGATTTTTTTCTTCAGATAAATCTAGGTGATAAAAAAAAAAAAACTGGCCCAAGGTTCAGAGGGTTAAGCTCAGTCCAGCACGGAGAAAGAGCCTGATACCATGTGCTGGCACTGAAAACTGAACTTAAACACTGATTCTAGCCCTTCACCTCTGCCAGTGGTCCACGGGGAGAAGATAAAAGAACCGCTGGTTGAAATAAGCCCGAGAACCGACTTGGAGCCTTTGTAAGAAACTTAAAGTCCAAATTGCATTACAGTAAGTAAAGAAAGCAAAGAAAAATTACGTTTGCTGGTAATATAGTTTTTATGAGGCGTAGCCATAACATCAGAGCTTTGTAGCCCAATAAGGAGCAGTAGCGCAGCTCCCGGAGGCTCCACACCGGTCCAGAGGGAGCCACAGGTTGGTTCCCCCTGAGGCCAAAATGTCTCTGAGTCACAGTATGTCCATTTGACAGAGGTCAAAGATTGATCCTGCAGGTTGACCTCCAGAGCGCTTACTAGGAACATCTTGGTATAACACACAGAAAAATGCTATACCACAGGCTTATCTGAGAAGACCCAACAAGCAGCTTGCCATACACACTGGCGCTATCTTGTATCTATTGATTGATTGATTGATTGATTGATTGATTGATTGATTTTCCAGAAATGTCAGAAAAGCGGGACTCTTTTATGACACCTTCCACAATTTCTCACTTGAGAAGGAGAGACTGATTGAAGAGTCTAAACATGTCAAGCTCCTACTGACATTTGTTCAGAAAGAGGTAAAAAAAAAAAGGGACATTTTCTTTAAAGTCAGAATTTGTTTAATTTACTCCTCACTTTTATCTATAAGGAAGAAAAACTTAAGATGAGACTGTGCAGAGACATCTGTGATCGCAAGAAAGCAATCTACAACACTCTGACAGAGACAGTAGAAAAAGAAATGAAAGAATGTTACCAAAGTAAGACTTTGACAGCACTTTGTAAAACAATTCAAAATAATAAATAATAAGATTATAAATGTATGATTTGTTAACAAACACCTCACTCACAAACCCTCCACACTTGCCTCCCTGATTAGTGAGCACTGGAGTTGTTAACAAGTTTATATTTCTGTCACTGTGTCATGTTGCATTGTTTTAACACTAACTACAAACAGGACACAAGCTCCATTACTATAGAGGGTCAGGGTGTGGAGTAAGAGGGGTTCCCTGTGTGTTTTTAATGAAATTTCTCTGTATTGTATTTTTCATCTGTCTATAATATGTAAGAAACTTGTTACAGTAACATTAAGCTCTTAATTTAAGTTAACATGAATGTTCCTGTCTGAAATGTTACAGGAGCTGCAGAAATCACCGGCGATGGCTCTCTGAAAAACATGATGGACACGATTATGAACCATGTCAGAAATAAAAAGAACACAATGTTTGATGAGGCAAAGGATGATTTTTTGGCTCAGCTGAAAAAACTGACGGTTTGTAACTTTTTTAATTTGAATATGATAACTAAATGACTATTACCACCCTTCTATGATTTGTGGGTTTATGATGTGTGCAACACATAAACTCAAGGCCAGACCCACTGAGGGTGGGGGATAACGCTGTTTTAATAAGCATCTTATTCAAAGTATTTAACTTCATCAAAAATCTAAAACTGACATTCAGAGTCAATAGAGATGTGTCTCTATTAGGCTCATACTGTCACTGTATCAGTATTTGTCTTATCAATGTGTCATTTTATACTAAAACAGACACACATTGAGGGAGAACTTAGGAATGAACTGAAAAAGTCAATCAAGTTGCACGCCAAAAGGACACCATGTCTTTGCCAGGTAAGAAAAACATTTAAATGCACAGATACATATGATATAGCTATTAACCATTATTTGATTGGTTTTGTATTTTCTTAGACATTACAAAGGAATTTCAGTTTGTGGAGAAAATCTACAACGAACTTAAGATGACTCGCCAGATGACTTCTACAGAAAATGTTTAGGTGTGTGCTTAAACCAGCGGCCAGAAACTGCTGGTCAAGGAGTTCTTTTATGACAGCAACGGCATGTAACAGTAAAACCTAAAATATCCTCTTAACTTATCTTGTGCAGCAGCTGGATTCTCACAAGATTTGTGAGTTTAGAAACTCACAAATATCCAAATATAACTTTCCTGTCACTAGGACAAGGAGATGACATAAGTGAGGCACATTACGACTCAAATACAGGGAGCAGAAATAGACCAATAAACTGGACCCTAGCAGAGTCACATATGTACAAAACACACTAAATGACCCTACTGTTTCAGAAGATGTGTCTTTTTTTCCAAACTTGCTGGCTTTGATAGTCTCCTTGTAAACAAATGACGTCCATCAATATGGTTCTGCTGCAACAATGAAGAGAGCCTAAAAGTTCCACAGTTCTCCTTTAAGGTACCTGCCTTCACAAACACCGTTTATGGAAGCATTCCCAGACTGCCAAACCATGGCCCTGTAGCCTGGGCCCCTCCTCCTCGACACCAGCATCACTTTTCTTGTTGCTGATTGGTCAGTGGGCCTGATTTCTATCCGCTACCTGAAACTTTACCTGCTTCAGATCAGCTTAGCAGTTCAGCATAAGTTTCCATTGAGGTATACCTCTATAGAAAGTGAACTCAGCTCACTAACCTCCTAATCCAGCTTTGTAGTACAGGGTCCAGCTGCTGCACAAGGCAACAACAAGTGTTGGTAAAACAGTTTGGCATATGTTTGAGCTGTTTCTCATTGGGTTGTTGTTGGGTCTCTCTCTAATCTCTCAATGGTAAATCTAATTTAATTTAGATTTGCCTCAGACTTTTTATACTTGGTCTAACTTAGAAATTGGTAGATCACAAGGAGTAAGAAATACAGCAAAACTTAAAAGTGACTTCAACAATGAAAATTAATACAATCTTAATATGTGTGGCTTAATAATTTGCCGACTGAGGCTCAAACGGTGATAAAACAACTTTATATTTCGGCTGCTCTGACCAAGTCACTGACAACAGAACTAGGTTCTGAAACAGAAACTAAATGTTTTGTATGAAAAACTACACTCAGCTTCATTGTAAAGAGTTTTGATGAATGATTGAGTTGTTGTGACAAATGTCTTTACTTAAGAGAAATCCTGAACTAACTGAGAAATCTGTAACTTTGTGCTGTCTAAGCCATGCAATCACAAATCAGTGCCTCATGCATAATTGTGGACCTTTGTAAATCTGGCCAGTAATCTCAGTACATCCCAATCTATTGTTCTATCATCATACAAAAATCAATAGTGCTTGTTTACACAATGTGTGTACCTGTTTTTAACTCTGGTGTTCTGGTGTGTATTTTCAGTTTGATTGTAAATTTACTTGGATACTTGGAATATGTTTTTTTTATTGCCATTATTGCCTGTAATTTTGTAATTTCCTTAATCATAAACAATCACAGTTACATTTTTTTACTTTTTTTTTAAATTGACATTGTTCTATGTTGTTTATAAATTCTTAATGAATTATGATCTATGTTGAAGAATGAATGAGCATGCCATAATGAATCATTCAAAGTCTACCAGTTTCTTTTTATTTACTTTGTGGCCCTGTAGGGAAATACACATTTACATTCAATATTTTTTAAATAAATAAATAATGAAGATCTGCATGTTTCTGTTTTAAACATGATGAAATTGTTGTGTGCGAAATTTACTCTGCAATGGCTTTAGAATTATTTGGAGCAACTCTATGTAATTTACTGTCACAAACATAGCCTATAAATCAATAAAGTCCATAATAATCTTGACCTTTTGACGTTTTTTAATATTCTACTATCAACTTAAGTGTTTCTTATGGGGAATTAAAATGAAATATGTTAACTCTTTCTCAATAGCACTATTTGTTTTCACATTTAGTCCAGTTCAAAACCTGATTTTGGGACTAAAGTTGCCGCTCTGTGGCATTTTTTCAATTGGTCTGGTTCTTTTTCACAGTCAGTATGTTTACATGCAGGTAGAAAATGTTGAATTATTGCCTGTGAACACCTTACTTCAATTCTCAGTCAGTGAAGTGCACAGACATTTTGAGGGGCAGGTGCTCAACCAAGAAAAAGGGCACTTCTGCATATGACTGAAAGTAGAGTTATATACCTACAGTATCGGAAATCTTGTCTTAGTACAGAGTGAATTTGTAGTAGTACTAATTTCGCACAAAATTTAAAGAGAGCCAGTGAAACTATAACTAAAAGGTACCTGAGAGTAACTTTATAGCCATTGATATTTAATGACAATAACATAATAATATAAAACATTAAAATACAGGATTGTATGGTGGTTGGTCTGTAACTATGTGTAGATACACTTTTCACTCTGTCATTACTGTAAGCATGCATGTTGTCTCACATTTTGACATTAACTTTTATGCTTACAGGCCACTGTTACTTGCAAATGAATGTTTTTACAAGCTGGAATATTTTTTGAATGTGTTAATCTAGGCCTATATAATACACTATAGTCTTTAAAATGTGCAGATATGGCATCAGAAGAACCAATCTTTAGGTTACTTATTAAATACTAAGATGTAACAGGCCAAAGTGGCTTGTAAGAGTAATTATGTTTTAGTCCAAATAGAAATCTACCAGCATTTGGCTTGTTGGATAATGTTGTCAAGCCTAGATAACAAGCCTATAATTACATCCATTTACCTTTATGTTCTTTTGTGTAGCCTATAGGTAATGACAAACACCTGCCTTAATCATTTAGTTTTAGAGCAAAACCTAATATTTGAGGAGGTCGTGGTCAAAATCTGAAGAGCGCAATTTGTACATTTATTTATGTGTCCAATGTGGCGTGTGTGCATTGACTGAACGCTCACCTCAAACAAACTTTCTGCATCTTTATTGAACTGCACGGCTGCACTTCACTATCACTTCAGCCTGATACACAACAACATGGGGTTTATACATAAATGGGCAGCTGCAGCGAGAGGGCAACACACAAGACAAGAGGCAGATAGACACAAGGGTGTGGCGGAGCTGTAGCTGTTGGAAGATATATATAATTATATATCAGGCATCTTTAGCCGCTGATTCCTCATTCGTTGTTCAAAATCAATTTAGCGATTAAAGGGCAAAGGGGCAGGTGCAGGTGGGTCCCTGTTCTCAGTCATTTGAAGTTCTCTAATTTAGACTAACACACCTGGATAATGTGGTTCATTGTTAGTTTAATGCTGCATGTATGAGACTCTGATTGAGGTTGGACACAGCACTGAGCATGCTCCAGAGTCTGACAGAGACACAGAGAAACACATGCGAACAGAAAAACATGAAGAGCAGTGTGAAGAGATGTCTCTTAACACTGCTTTTCATGTTTTAGGCAAAGACACGTTTTATTTCACGCTGCCACTGGCTCCTTGTTATTTTGCTTTGTTCATGTCGTAAACAGTTTCAAAGAATAACCTCGTCTACTCTACTTTATGATGTGTTCATGATGTGACACAGTTGCAGAGTAAGAAACCTGTTGTTCTTACTGTCTTGTGTTCATGTGTTTTTAACTCATAAAGTCAGTGCTGATATTTATTAATAACTCGATAACTGAGCAAATCAGCTGTTTGTATTAGCATTTAACTCTACAAAAGATTCTGGTTTGATGTTAGCTTCTTTTCTCTTTTTAACAAAGGCTTAGTCTGGTCCAGAGCAGATAATATTTAGAAAATATTTAGAAATAAGATAAAAGTATTTAGCCAACTGATATAATGTTATAGTCCTAAATATCAAATGTATTTACAGGTTTGTGGATTAGTTATTTTTTCACAGTGTTAATATTTCTGGAGAAAGACATGGATAAACAGATTAACTAATGATGACTCAATATAAATGTTAAATTTAATCATTTCATATTTTATATTGTATACATAAGTGCTTTTATCACAGTGCAAAATGAATAAAAACAGTCAAAACCAAAAAGCACGTGGCTAATTAGCATAAATCAAAATGGCAAATACTGCATATTATACATCTCTGACAGTGTTTAGGAGCCTAATGTATTTACATGAGTGATGGAATTCTACCATAGCACTGGTTGCTGGTGCTTGATGTTGAGAAATGCCAACAATTTTTGGCTGCTTGCGTTGTAGTCAGGCCTCAAATTAAACTAAGACATCTAGAATGAACATGTTGAATACAAACTTATACGAAAAAGACATCTCTTTTATTGTATTATTTGGAGTCTCGTCATACATTTTTTTCTTCTTTTTTAGGCTGGGGATTATGAATCACATGAAACAAAAACATACAGTTTACCCTACTCAAGATTTTAGACATTATCTAACATTTTGTCAAAGACCAAAATGATGAACAGACACCTTCTCCCAGTACAGTTTTCTCCAGAGAGCATGGCCTGTCTTTATAGCTCTATATAGCCCTACAGCAGCAGGCAAAGAAATTAATTAATTATTTCACAATATTCCAAGGCCTTATAATATAATATGAAGCCTTAGCACAAGATGATCTTTAACCCCCTCCAAACTGGACAAAGAAACTTTCCCCACCAATGTGTAGGCACGCCTCTGTAACTTCCAAAAGTTAAAGCAGCTTTGAGGGTGTTGGCACCTCAGTTTGTCTTTTTCAGTTTTTGTCTTCTACAGTTCTTCCTCAGTTTAGCAGTTTTCTCAGTTCTTCAGTTCTCCTTCATATTTGAATCATTCAGTTTCAGTCCAGTCATTCAGTAGTTTTAGTTCATATTTTTGTCTTCAATTTTCAGGTCTACGCCCAAGCACTCATCTGTGTTTAATTTGTTAATTTTACTATTGAGAGTATTTTTCTTCAGTGTAGCCTACTTAAGCTCGGCCGCTCCAAAGTACATGTTTTAATTGACTTTTGGTTCATTTGGTTTGATCCCACAATTGGCTTTTTTCATCTGAGACTTAACTTTCTTTATGCTGCACTCTGATTCACCTGGCCATAAAGACACAGATATCAAGCAGCCTGTCTCACAATGCTCCTGACCTCTGACCTGCAGCGAGCAGCAGCTCAGCTCTAGGCAGAGAGAGAACCACCAAGAGCTCTCCACAGAGCAGGTTTGCCAGGTCCAAGAAAAATTTCCAGCCCAATGAAACCTCAAATCCCGCCCAAATGGGATGAAAAGTAGCAACATTTTTTTCCAGTGCCTCCACACACACACATACACACACACACACACACACACCGACCAACGACTCCACTACCACAAGATCATGTGGGTGCAACTCACAGGATTTAACTAGACTGTCACGTTTTCTACATATGTGTAGAGTTGAGGTGATTGAAAATGAAAATTATGTTGGCAGTTTATACAAATCTACAAGTCTTACACTTTTGAATGTGTGTAAGAAAACTGTGAGTAGAGTTTTGCAAAATATGGTGTGTAATGTTACACAAAACATGTGATTCTGAGAATGTGTGTGTAGTTATGCCAAAAG
Source organism: Rhyacichthys aspro (assembly GCA_036850595.1). Lineage (NCBI taxonomy): Eukaryota > Metazoa > Chordata > Actinopteri > Gobiiformes > Rhyacichthyidae > Rhyacichthys > Rhyacichthys aspro. Next base: position 19,106 of record JAWCTZ010000956.1, on the reverse strand, counting down.
GTCAAAGTCAACCTGCCAACCCTTCCTCCTTAATCCAGTCCAGTTTCACTTAAGTTGAATACATTTTTGAGTCAAGTACTTAAAGAGTGTAAAACGTTGCTGTACTTCATAAAACCTCACACATTAATTACAGTTGGATTTTTACAATGCAATATATAGTATTTACACATAGCAATTTAGTCTAGGTGCTTTTAAAATGCTGGAATGCACAGTGTCAGAGTTTAAAGCACTCCTTTTACTGTAAGAAAGTCACAGGATTTATTGCAGCAGTGATCTTTCTGTGTTGAGTCTGTGTGTCCTCTGTATGTTATTATAGGTTGTCACAAATTAAAGACAGAAAAACTCAACAACACAGCTTAAGTTTGACAGACATTTGACATTTGCATTTATTTCCATTGTATTTGTTTGCTTGTCTTTGCCAGTGAGTGTCAGCTCATTAGAGCATCATCAGAACATATGGGAATGTCATAACTTATTAAACTTAACTTAAAATAAACATAACTTATTATTATTAAAAGTGTTTCATTTAATATTGCCATCTTGATCTTATTCATCATAAAGTAATGTATATACTGAGTAATAGTGGCGAACCACTTGGTGTTTCCGGACATGGATGATTTTGTTCAACAAAAACTAACAGAATGGGGTTTCACAGAGTACTTCAAGAAATTTGAAGGTAAGGTATTTTTATACTTTTTTGTTTATTTTGTAAACAAACTGTTTATTTTAGCGTTTTAATTGCAGAAAATAAAATTGACAAGGAGACTCTGTACCTTCTGGAAGAACCGTATGTTGCTGCTTTGATCCCAGAAATTGGACCAAGGATGAAATTTATGAAGCATCTAAAAGAGTTGGTATATCAGAAGGTATATCATTTCATTTGTCTTCTCACCCAATGCAATTAGTGTTAGGTTCAGGCTGGTCCACATTTATTTGCATGTGAAACCCAATTTGTTTTTGGCCTTGCACTTCTGTTATTTGCAGAGTCAACAGGAAAGTGTTGAAGGAGATGATGCCAGGGTAATGAACAAAGTCATATGTTGTATATGTGCAGCCTGTTCAACTGCTAAACTGAGTCACATATTTATGTTTGACTTCAGGTTTTGCCGTCCACCAGTGATATGGGTGAAAGAGGTAGGACACAAAGTGTAATACCTACTATAATAATAAAATATGCATATGATATGATATGCAACAACAGTTATTGCTCATCAATAGTAATAGTAATAGTTGTCACTTTTATGACATGATGTTTCATGAGTATGTGCGTAGCCCTCTGTAGACTTCTCTATTGGTTTACCTATTGGTTTGCAGCATCGAGGCAGCTGCTGGCTGCTCCCTGCTGTACTTTTTGGGTCTTTACGGTAAAAGCGTCCAATCATGTTTACAATAAAGACCTGAAAAGTACAGCAGCCAGCAGCTGCCTCGATGCTGCGATGTTCTTTAGTGCAATGCAATGCTCTTAACAGAAGCTACACACATACCACATTATCAATACGGAAATACACTGGCTGCAACGGACATGGACTTATGTATAACTGTCTTCTCCATTCTCTCTTCTCCAGTTTCTTCTCCAGTCTATTCTCCAGTTTCTTCTCCAGTCTCTTCTCCAGTCTCTCCCTGGGACTCTTAGTGCTTACGTTCAAGCACTGGCACAAACGTTTAATCCACGGTTGAATCGATATGGCACTTTTCATTTTATCACAAACGTTTAAAATCCCAAAATAACATCTTGTTGCTTTGTAAAAGCAGAGCGTTTCTGAGGAGAGATTCAGAGAGGGTTTTCCAGAGCCCCCTATAACCTAAACCTTGACACATTTTGATTGAAAATGTAACATACACTTCACTGGGGTTATTAATTATAAAAGGGGCATTCACTGTCTCCTTTAAAGCCTGTCCTGCCTGCCCCAAGTTAGAGCCATGCTGCTAGTGTAATGAGAGAATATAGTCTCCATTTATACCAACCTTTTATTTCTTTCTCACAGTTAGACGTTATAAGTTATATAAATATTTATATGTATAATTCTTTGCACTATGTAACTGACAGATACTGAGCTGAGTGGGAAAAGGAGCAGAGGGATGTGTTAACCCACCTTTTTGACTGGAGTGGTGCGTTAATTGATTTCTCATTGGACAATGGAAGAGTTCTAACTAATAGTGAAGCCTGTAGAGGGTGTAACACATACAAGAACATGTGTCCTTACATTAATTGTTGAAAAATGAAATATAGGAAACAGGAAGCTGCCTCAGCCTGAGCCAAGCAACAGTCCAAAGAAAAAACAACGTGACAGTAATCCACAACTGGGTATTGTTTAAATTTACTGTTGCTTCCACTTTAAAACAAAAAAAGTCCTGATCTTATTGAATAATAATGATTGTGTTATTATGTACAAAACTTTCACTTTGGACAGATTATAAACTAAGTGCTGTAGAACTCAGAATGAATAATGTCCTCAAGAAACTGCCTGATACAAATGACTCAATCAATGATTTCCTCAGGTAAGGGTGGATCAGAATAAGTTCTGAAATGTCATCTTTTTGATTTCATATATCCTTTCCTTATTTCCTATTTTAGAAAAGTTACTACATTTTCTTACAGGAAATCAATATTTGAGCTGAAGACAGATAAGAAGGAATTAGTTGGTGTCTTTGGTAGAACTGGATCTGGTAAGAGCACTTTGATTAATGCTGTCATTGGAGAAGAGAAGCTTTTGCCTACTGGGATTTTCAGTGCATGCACCACAGTCATGATTAAAGTGGAGGCAAACACTCAAGACAACATGTATCTGGCAGAAATTGTGTGTTTTTATATATATATATATATATATATATATATATATATATATATATATATATATATATATATATATATATATATATATAGACTGAAACTGCAGAAGACTAATCCATTCTGACCTTATCCAGGTCTGAGTTCCATCTGGTTTCAATGAGGTATGGAATTAAATCAAGTTTATGGATAAACTAAACCAAGAATTTACCAAAACAAGGATAAACCCAGATCAAACTGTTTTTAACAGTTTTTAACTAGAACAACATTGGGTCTATAAATATGGGACAAAACAAAGTCTAAACCAAGTCTAAAACAGGATTAAACAACAACAAAGTGTAAATCAGAATTAAACCAGGAACTAGACCTAAATCAGTGCTAAAGTGTCTAGATTAGTCTAAAGAGAGCAGAAGAAGAGCCTCCAGACCCCGACTGCAGCACGGACACGGCTTTCTCTGGAAACCTGGGAAAGAAACTGGAGAAAACAGAGGATTTATTGCTTTGTAGGATTTTAACAACTATGAATATCAGTAAAATTACAATAATGGTGTTACTTATTTTTGGAAAAGATGTAGTATTTAATAAACTAACACATTTAAACCTTTCAATCAACATTTTATGTTCCTGCATAAGTTTTGCAAATATACCATGTAATGTTTCTGGTTTTATTATGCAACTTCTTAGTATTACTTATATGCTAATTACAGTAATGTCAAAGTTAACACTAATGTGAATGTCTGAATATGTATGAAAAGACACAAATATATTTTTTTCATACTCATTATGTGAATACAAGTACATTTAGGTGTAATGGTTGGAAAAAGAGCGGTTAAAATGTATTTTGTTTATAGTAACTGTTGAAATATGTAATAGTCAAAAGTATTTTGAAGAAAAGGGATCCTCACCAGTGGCTATTTTATTTATGATGTTTTATTGTGACAGTTGATGAGAGAACATCCGGTTTGGGAACCGATAGGGGGAGCTCCGGCCCTCGGTGTCTCACTTATTAAAGAGTAACTCAACCCTAAAACAACTTTTTTTAGCTGATGGTGTGTATAAATTGGGCTTTAGTAATACAGTTCATAGTTTATAGTCCTATTTTTGACAAAATTTGAAAAATCCGTCTAATTCCATAAATATGGTGTAAAACACATGTAAAACTGCATGAGTGCTGCCCTCCTCAGGTTAAACGCTGCCGACCGTACTTCCTGATCATGATGACGTCATGATGTATGTTAACCACACCTTTGTAGCAGGTAACCACACCTTTGTAGCAGGTAACCACACCTTTGGAGCAGGTAACCACACCTGTGGTACAGCCCTCAGTACAAGCTCACGCCTCCAGAGGTGGTCTCTGTCAGAACTATGTCACTGCAACGACTGAACACGGTCACACAGAGCGACACACGCACGGATGAAAAAAAGAAAAAACGCGAGCAGTGTTTAGAGATAGACTCACTCATTTTTTAGATCAACAGGGACACATATTTTGGGTCACGCTGCCGCTGGCTCCTGTCTGTTATTTTTGTGTTTTAACTCCTAAAGACGGAGTGTTACCGTTGATTTTTATTCACGTCTCAATGATTACTGAGTAAATCAGCCAGGCATATTAGCATTAAACGCTACAAACAAGTCAGGTTTAACGTTACCTTCTTTTCTTCTTCTTCTTTTTTTTTTTTTAAACAAAGTCTTAATGCTGTTAAATACAAGTTCACATAAATGCAGCATTAGTCTGAGCGGAGCCACTGTATTTTCTCTCTATAGAATAGTGTTCACTATATCTACATCAAAATTAATCTAAAGCAATCTTTATTATTATTATTATTATCAGTCTATGCTTTGTACATTAGCCTAAATGCCAAAGTTACTCTACCATCACGGCACCCGTTTTCTATAAAAATGCCTCGTCAGTCCGTGCCTCGGGCTGAGACTGGGCTTTGAATTGTTCTGGCTCAGGCCTGGTGTCCACAGAGAAACCAAGTCCCTGCGTTCAGGTGAAAGAGGAGAATAAAGAGGGACCGCTCCGTCGCAAAGATACTTGTGCCAATCTGACATCTGTCAATCAATCAGTCTCTGTGGGTCTCAGGTACACGCCCCTCACTTAGCCTCACCCTCAGCTCGTCCCCTCTGTCTCTGCTGGGCTCTGCCCACTTTTCCAAGACTTTTCAAATTTCGTCTGTGGGTGGAGTTAAGGGGTTGAGTTACTCTTTAAACACTGTGAGACCTGAGGAGCCGCTGTGTTTTTAAAATAAGTTTTCTCCCCCTATTCAGGTAACATTGTATATTTATTGTTTGCAAATTGTCTGAATGTGATTGTATCACTTATTAAACACTGTGAGACCTGAGGAGCCGCTGTGTTTTTAAAATAAGTTTTCTCCCCCTATTCAGGGGGCATAACATTTGGAGGCACCGCTGGGATGAGTGACACGAAGGGCTAGCTTGTCTCATAAGTAACCCCAGTTGCTACTCATCCCTCAAAACAACCCAGACGAGCGATAAAGAGTGAAAAGTCGGCAACGTGGACAGTGGAACGCCTGGATAAAGCCTGCTATCTGAGGTGAAGCTACAGCCACCAGGAAAGCTACGCTAATTTTCAGAGCTAACACTGAACTCGCACCGATAACTCTGCGTCGCTACTACGTGATACAATGGAAGCAACGGAGATCGATGATTTACAGCTAGAAGTGATACAAGCACTATGCACGCTCACAAGAGACAATTTAGTGGACTTTTGCAACTTTTTGGGCATAGCTGGACGTGAGCTTGAACTGGTGCAGCACAAGCCCCGGACCGTGCTAATAACAATGATAAGCAGTCACTTGCAGCGAGAGGAGCTCAAACAGTTGGAGGATCAGGGTGTGTCCGACCTGTTGTTCATAAAGGACAAAATACAGGAGTACCAAAATGTTGGAGAGCTCTTTGTCGCAGAAAATATACCCCAAGAAGTGGAAGATGAAGTAGTAGAAACATGTATCCAGAACAATGAACAAGAGACACAACTTATTAATACCGATGAGAAAATAAATGAACAGTTAAAACTAGAAAAGGAAATTGAGACCCTGCAACTTAAACTGACATCAATGCAGAAACAAAACACACAAGTAAGTGAATGTAAAACGCCAAATGATAAACAGCTTATCCCAGGTAATGCTCAACCCCAAGTAACCCCTCCATGGAACAAAGATTTTAAAATATCTGGCCAAAGCAGAGATAGTTGATGCCGTCATAAGGGCCATCACTCCTGGCATGCAGCTGCGGAGCTACCTTGAAGGTAAAGCCAACTTGACACTCCCTGCGCTGAGAAGAATTCTTCGTTGCCACTATCAAGAGAAAAGTGCAACAGACTTGTACAAACAACTGAGCTCTGAGGTGCAAGGTAACAAAGAGACCCCTCAAAGTTTTGTTATTCGTGCCCTAGACCTCCGACAGAAAATCCTATTCGCCTCACAAGAATCTGAGTCAGGACTGAAGTATGACCCAATACTCGTCCAAAACATGTTCCTCCACACGGTACTGACTGGTTTACAAAATGACAACATCAAACGTGACCTACAGCCATATTTAGAACATGTCACTGTTTCAGATGAGCTGTTATTAGAGAAACTGAATGCTGCTTGTGCCTGTGAGCATGAAAGACAAGACAAAAGGAAACTGCTTATCCCACATCGTGTTGCTGTCCATCCTGCACAGACCAATGACAGCCCAGCAGAAAGGAAAGATAAGATACAAGCCCCACAAAATAACACCAAAGTGCAACCGGACATCTTATCTGAGCTCAAAGAGATGCGATCCAATATGACACTACTGAGTGATTTGAAAGCTGAAGTATCACAAATAAAAGAGTTCATGCAGAGACCACAGCCCCAAGGTGAAGCAGACAAGCCACCAAGCAATGTACCACAACCGATTACAGCTTTACCCATCATGCCACCGCAGATGCAATGGGCCAGTCCACCTTATGCATACCAGAACAACCCCTACAGCCAAATGCCCTCAAGACCCTTTCGACCACCAGCCCCTCGGCGCAGGAGGAAATGTTTTGCCTGTCAACAAAACAAAATTGAGGACTGTCGACACTGTTATGCCTGTGGCAGTGATGAACACTTCTTAGCAGGTTGCAGGATGAGAGGAACACGTCAGTCCCAGCCTTTAAACGGACATGGGTTGCTTCAGCGGGACAGACAGTGACCCACCCACCAAAGTTGTCCCAAAAATGTGCCAACTGTACAACAGGAGGAAACAAGGTGAGACTAAGACAGTGTGCATTATGCAAAAGGGCCCTCTATTGCTCCAAATCCTGCCAAACCGTGCATTGATCAACCCACAAAGAGAACTGCACACAAGTTTCATGTGATACTGTTCACACCAAGCCACCTAAGCTCAAGACACCTGTTAAAGTGGCTCCACTAGTTGGACAAAAATATTTAGTTGATTGCTACATACAAGGCAAAAAGACACAAGCATTATGGGACTCTGGCTCTCAAGTAACAATAGTAGATGAAATGTGGTGGAAACAAAACCTACCACACACAGAGCTCAGAAACATTTGTGAGATATTGGAAGGAGACAATACCTTAACAATAACTGCGGCTAATGGAGTAAACATGCCCTATATGGGTTGGTTAGCAGTGGACTTTAAATTGCATGCTGATCAGTCTCCGCCAGCAGAGGTCACTGTTCCCACACTTGTTTTGAGTGGCTCTAGCCTTGCAAGACCAATCATAGGCTCAAATGTTATCAGACTCATTGTTGACACAGAACTAAAGCAGTCCCTCACTGACAAAGACCGGCTGATCCAAACTGTTGTCACGGCTTTTCCAGGCTTCGAGACCAGTGATGTTAAAGCATGTGTAGAGCAAGTGAGTGCAGACCAAGTATTTGAGTATAAAGTTAAGACAACAAGAGAAAAAGTGACTGTACCTAAGCACTCATCTCTGAGAGTGGAGTGCCAGGTGCAAGCATCCCCATGCCAAGAGGACACAACTCTAATATTTGAACCTGATGTGAACCCACAGTGGGCAGAAGGACTAGAATTCTGTGATACCCTCGTAACCATCAACAGTGGAGTAAAACCCTTCATTACTGTTGCCCTACAGAACCCCACAGATCATGACATTGTACTCACTGGGAGGACCCTTGTCGGGACAGTCCAACCTGTACAAACTGTTTATCCCGCCTCAATGTTCCAGCCATCCTCTGCAGTTTTCGCTACAGTGAGTAAAGTCGAAACAGATGAGGAACATAACAGTACATGGGACCCCCCAGTAGACTTAAGTCACCTGCCTAAAAAAGAAAGGTCAGTAGTACAAAAAAAAAAGCCCTTATATCGAGAAATGAAAGACTATTTGCATGATCTTATTGCACAAGACTGGGTAACAAAGTCTCATTCACCGTACGCAGCTCCTGTAGTTTGTGTTCGAAAAAAGTGTGGAGGGCTTCGCTTGTGCATAGACTACCGCGAGCTGAACAAGAAAACCATCCCCGACCGCCAGCCAATTCCCAGAGTGCAGGACATCATGGACGGGCTAGGGGGCCACACTTGGTTCTCTTTGCTTGACCAAGGGAAAGCTTATCATCAGGGATTCATGGCCGAGAGCTCCCGACACCTGACTGCGTTCGTGACCCCTTGGGGCCTATACGAGTGGGTCCGGATTCCGTTCGGCTTGATGAATGCACCCGCTGCTTTCCAGCGATGCATGGAGACTTGTCTGGAAGGACTGAGAGATGAAATATGCATCCCGTATCTCGATTACACCATTGTATTCAGTAAGTCATTCACCGCACATGTAGACAGTGTACGAACTGTATTACACAGACTCAGACAACACGGCATAAAGCTAAAGCCAAGTAAATGTGAACTGTTTAAGCAAGAAGTGCGCTACTTAGGGCACATTGTTTCAGCTGAGGGCAGTAAGATGGACCCAGCTGATACTGTTGTACAATCAGAGCACTAAAAGACAAGCGGCCTACTGGGGTAGAAATCATGGGTCTACTGAGCTACTACAGACAATATATACGAGACTTTTCACGTATTGCTGGTCCCCTCTACCATCTCCTCAAAGCCCCTATGGACACACAAGCAACAGCAAAACACATGACAAAGACAAGACAACAAGATAAGAAAGCTAGAGGAGTCCCATCGCACCTGCCAATCAAATGGACTGAATATCACCAAGAGATATTGGAAAAGTTAATCAGTTACCTCGTTGAGCCACCTATCCTCGCCTTCCCAGACTTCAGCAAGCCATTTGTACTCCACACAGACGCTTCCAATCAAGGCCTGGGAGCGATCCTATACCAGGAGCAAGCTGGTAAGATGCGAGTAATAGCATATGCATCACGCACGCTAACTGAGTCAGAGAAGAACTACCACTTACACTCCGGAAAGTTAGAGTTTCTTGCATTAAAGTGGGCAGTTTGCGAGAGATTTAGGGACTACCTGATTGGTTCGTCATGCACAGTATATACGGATAATAATCCACTTACATACGTGCTATCAACAGCTAAACTTAATGCTACAGGTTGTCGATGGGTGGCTGAGTTAGCAGATTTTCACCTCACCATCAAGTGCAGACCTGGGCGAGAGAATGTAGATGCTGACTCTTTATCCAGAATGCCAGTTGACATTGAGACAGTTATGAGAATGTGCACAGAGGAAATGTCATCCCGAGCGGTACAAGCCACTGTTCAAGCTGTAGAAACGGACTCAAATACACCATGGTCAATGGCTGTTTCAACCCAGCACATGGGCAATGATCAAAAGCTTGTCCCTATCCCAAGTAAAGAGATAAGCCAAGCTCAGAGAAGAGATCGATGTATTGGCCCTGTCATCACATATTTGCAATCAGGCACCAAACCCATGGGTCAAGAGCTTAAGTCACTGAGCATGCCCACAAGAAAGTTATTGTCAGAATGGGATAAATTAGTATTGGACAACAACATCTTGCGTCGCCAGACAACGTTAAGGACACAACTTGTTTTACCAGAGACATACAAAGAGACTATACTAAAGGCACTACACAATGAAATGGGACATCAGGGGACTGACAGGACGACATCATTAGTCCGCGATAGATTTTTCTGGCCCCAAATGCAAAAGCACATAGAACAATATGTCAACTGTTGCTCCTGTGTTAAAAGCAAAAAACCCAGCCGAGAAACAAGAACGCCTCTCACCAGTATTGTCAGTTCTCAGCCTTTTGAACTTGTGTCTATTGATTTCCTCCATGTTGACAGATGTTCGGGAGGATATGAGTACATCTTGGTCCTAATAGACCATTTCACAAGATATGCACAAGCCTACGCCACAACATCAAAATCCGGCAAGAGTGTAGCAGACAAAATATTCAACGACTACGTCCTGAAGTTCGGCTTTCCCTCACGAATACATCATGATCAAGGGGGTGAGTTCGAAAACCAACTCTTCTCACAGCTGTCTGAAAACTGTGGCATTGCAAGCTCCAGGACTACACCGTACCACCCCGAAGGAAACGGGCAAGTCGAAAGATTCAATAGAACACTGTTACAAATGCTAAGGACCCTCACCGAAAAAGAAAAGTCAAATTGGAAAGAGTCATTAAACAAGATCATCTTTGCATATAATTGTACAAGAAGTGAAGTCACAGGTTTCTCCCCATTCTATCTTTTGTTTGGGCGGGCCCCACGACTTCCTATTGACATTCTCTTCCAAGTAACACCAGAGATAGGAACGACTGACCAGCAGCAATACATGAAAAAGTGGAAAAGTCAAATGCAAGAAGCTTATGAAATAGCGCGAGAAAAGTCAAAAAAGTCATCAGAACGGGGAAAAAGGAGTCATGATAACAAAGTGAGAAGCTCTGTCCTTGAAGAAGGAGATCGTGTCCTTGTCAGGAATATGACACCCAGAGGCGGAACTGGAAAACTTCGCAACCACTGGGAAGATTGTATCTACAAAGTTGTCCGACAAGTTAATAAAGATCTCCCCATTTATGTAGTTGTGCCTGAACAAGGTAAAAACAGAGACAGCAGGATATTGCACCGTAACCTACTTCTCCCCTGTAACCACCTACCACTAGACATTCCTATTAAAGTCGCCGGAACAAGGAAAAAGAACAAACCCAAAGGAACAAATGACACTGCTGCACAGCCAGAAGAAAACAGTGATGAAGAGGATTGGTGCTACTACTACCATCCAGTCCAGCCCCAACCAGCAGCGCAGTCTCAAACAGATACCAGCATATTGCCAACAGCAAATGATTTTGTCAATAACATTGCAGACCCTGGACAAGGTGAAGTGGAGGATATCCCAGAACCTCAGCAACCAGCTCTGCAGAGAGAAGAATATCAACTCATTCAAGAGGGAACACCAGACCAAAGAGGAACACCAGTTCAAGAAGAAGCCACACCTCTCATTAATGCAGCTCCAAGTGATGGCAACCCAGTACCTGACCACATCATGCAGGACCAGACACCACAACGGCCCAGGAGGGACAGGCGTCCACCAAGGGTGTTTACCTACGATGAACTGGGTAAGCCCTCCTGTTGCAGTATCTCGCCACCAGCTTACCAGAGCATGCAGCACCTGCCATGTGGACTTCAAGTAGCAGAGACTCTTTGGAGGTATCCCAATGCCTTCCCTTATTACTACCCTCATTCACTATACTGATACATGTGTTAATCACATAAAACATCACACTACACATAAGTAACTGTTCAAATACAACATTCACCCACGTACATAATTCACCAAGTGACGTTGGAGTCACATTAATGACCATTACCTGAACTTCATGGACTGTTGCACAACAGAGAGACTGAGTAACGTTCGCGTAATACTACAGCGATGTGTTGAAATGAGCTAAGATGAAGAAATGTCTAAAATGTATTTGCAGTACAGTATCCAGTATGGTGATGTTAAAGTATTCTGTTATAGTACCTGACTACTTATATGAAAGTGACAATAAGAGAGCCACAACTGGCATAAGATGTACTAAGACTGTTAATAACATCTGTGTAGATGAGTAATGGTCAAGTTTTGAAAAAATGTCTATTAATGATAATCACCATTATGACATAATCCAGTAATGGCATATGCATTAATACCCTGCTAATGGTAACACCTCAAATCAGTATATCAATGTTTATCAGCTATAACATGTTCAATCCTTACTTACCAGCACTTATGTTCATGAGTCAAGATGTCGGGACGACATCTAATTTCCAAGGGGTGTGTGTAATGGTTGGAAAAAGATGTATTTTGTTTATAGTAACTGTTTAAATATGTAATAGTCAAAAGTATTTTGTAGAAAAGGGATCCTCACCAGTGGCTATTTTATTTATTTGTTTTATTGTGACAGTTGATAAGAGAACATCCGGTTTGGGAACCGATAGGGGGAGCTCCGGCCCTAGGTGTCTCACTTATTAAACACTGTGAGACCTGAGGAGCCGCTGTGTTTTTAAAATAAGTTTTCTCCCCCTATTCAGGGGGCATAACATAGGCAGCACCACGAAGCAGTCAGATGAAAAAAATGATAAAGTTAAAAACAGACATTTCCATCATGCTGTTGTTTCCAGCATTAGTACTTTTGTTTCATTAATTAAACAGTCTCAGTTACACAATACATACCAATGAAAAAAATTTACCGTATATTTTGCTAAATGAAGTAGCCACTGAGATGCTTAAACATGGAGTCCTTAAGTCCTTAAGACCGTCCGCTAGGCTTTATTATGAAGGATTTAAATATAAGAGAATTTTAGGTGCTGGAAAGGAGGCCCATTGGTGGACACAGCTTGTCAATAAGGAAGTAACAGCTGAAACAGAGAACATGTTTATTCACAGCTGAATATGTCTTTTTAAACAGTGAAAGAAAAGAAAAAAGACATAAACTGTGCACAATGATGACCTTCTGTAACAAATAAAACTGAGAAATATGTCTGATTTTAGCAAGATTGTTCATTTTCATCTGTAGTCCCAGACAGGTAACAGAAAATAAACACTGGTGACAGTTAATACACAGTAAAACACAAATGCAAGTTTTATTTTGTAGCTGTTTTAATGCTACATGTGACTGCACTTTGTTGTTGCACCAAGAAAAAAATAAATACAATTGTTTCTAAATTAAGTATTAATAATTATCAAGATGTAAAATGTTAATAGAGACATTATTTTTTCAATGTATTGTTATTGTTTATATTTAATTTATTGCAGCAGAGTGTGTCTGGTCTGGGTTCCATCGCAGCCATGACGACAGATGAGTCACACAACACCTTATAAATCCAATTCTACAGCAAGAAGTTCTCACTTCGTATCTGACTTCTGAAGGGAAAGCACACATCTGAACGCTTAGAGAAACTTTACTCACCAGGAGATCACCAGTCGATTTTTACAAAAGGCACAGCGGTATTCGATCACAAAAATGGCAACTGCTAATGGAAACGTGGAGTACAAAAATGATATCACTCAGGTTTACGAGTTAGCGGCAAAGCTCAAGTTAAATCTTAGCTTTACTGAGGTGACGGCGGAAGGCCCGGCCCACATGATGACCTTCACTTACCAGATTCAAGTGGGTCGGTTTACCGCATACGGACAAGCCTCGTCCAAAAAGGAGGCTAAGGCCCGCGCAGCATCAGCTGTACTGGGCCGTCTGAAGAGCTTGCCTCTTCCAGGACGCCTCCAACCGGCTCCAGGAAACATCCAACCGGCTCCAGGACACATCCAACCAGCTCCAGGACACATCCAACCAGCTCCAGGACACATCCAACCGGCTCCAGGACACATCCAACCAGCTCCAGGACACATCCAACCAGCTCCAGGACACATCCAACCAGCTCCAGGAGACATCCAACCGGCTCCAGGCCTCAATAACACCACCAACTCAGAGCCAAACGGACAGGAGCCCCTCCAGGTTTGCTCTCAAGACAGGAACCCCATCAGCTGCCTGTCTCAGCTGGTACAGGCCAGAAGGTTACGGTACCCAGAGTACTGTCTTCTAGACTCCAGGAGGCTGCCCTGGGGGTGGCTGTTCTTCATGAAGGTGACAGTAGGGCACCTCAGCGCAGAAGGGTCAGGGCCCACAAAAAAGGCAGCAAAGACAAACGCAGCTGCCAAAATGCTGTTGCTGTTGGGGTGTAATGTTCCCCATTATAATCCCCTTCTCACTGAGCAGCACATCCCACCACCTCAGGTACATGACCTTCATATTCAATCATTTATTGAATAAATTCAATATCTATATGGTAGTTTGTTTTGTATGTATTATTCTGTATTTCTTGCTAATAGATGTAAAAGGGGCTTGTTGGATACACTGATCTTTAAGGAGTTTATTTGACATTTTGTTCCACTTTGTTCTAAAAATAAACTTTGTCTTGATTGAATTCAGGTGGAAGATGATGTCCAGGTGGACCTGAAGCTGATCCCTCCAGAGCTCCTGCCTATGCTCATTGAGATGGGAGTGATTGAGTCTCCAAATGCCACCAGTGACCCTGAAACCACCAGTCAGTCAGACTGTGCTAGTGGGTCAGAAACATCAAAGTCAAAGTGAGACCACTTGAACATATTTGCATTTTCTCACTTTACTTGCTTTTCCAACTTATAATGTTGTTTTCATCTAAAAGGAGCTAAATAACTAAAACTTAATTACTTAATTACAGCCAAAGAGACACCAAAAAGACAGACACAGAAACTGGAGCAGAACACACCACAAGGAAGATGAAGAAGAAGATGAAGAAGATGAGAAAGAAGGAGGAGTAGAAGAAGAAGAAGGAGGAGGAGGAGGAGGAGAAGAAGATGGAGGAGGAGGAGGCGGAGAAAAGGAGGAGGAGGAGGAGAAGTAGTAGTAGAAGAAGAAGAAGATGGAGGAAGAGGAGGAGGAGGAGGAGGAGAAGAGGAGGAGGAGAAGTAGTAGAAGAATAAGAAAATGGAGGAGGAGGAGGAGGAGGAGGAGGAGGAGGAGGAGGAGGAGGAGAAGAAAATGAGGAGGAGGAGAAGTAGTAGAAGAAGAAGAAGATGGAGGAGGAGGAGTAGAAGAAAAGGAGGAGGAGGAGAAGTAGTAGAAGAAGAAGAAGAAGATGGAGGAGGAGGAGGAGAAGTAGTAGAAGAAGAAGAAGAAGAAGAAGAAGAAGATGGAGGAGGAGGAGGAGGAGGAGAAGTAGTAGAAGAAGAAGAAGATGGAGGAGGAGGAGGAGGAGGAGGAGGAGGAGGAGGAGGAGAAGTAGTAGAAGAAGAAGAAGATGGAGGAGGAGAAGAAGAAGTAAAGGAGGAGGAGGAGGAGGAAAGGAGGAGGAGGAGAAGTAGTAGAAGAAGAAGAAGATGGAGGAGGAGGAGGAGGAGGAGAAGTAGTAGAAGAAGAAGAAGATGGAGGAGGAGAAGAAGAAGTAAAGGAGGAGGAGGAGGAGGAGGAGGAGGAGGAGGAGGAGAAAAGGAGGAGGAGGAGAAGTAGTAGAAGAAGAAGAAGATGGAGAAGGAGGAGGAGGAGGAGGAGGAGGAGAAAAGGAGGAGGAGGAGGAGAAGTAGTAGAAGAAGAAGAAGATGGAGGAGGAGGAGAAGACGAAGAAGAAGAAAAGGATGGAGGAGGAGGAGAAGAAAAGAAGAAGAAGAAGAAGAAGAAGAAGAGGAAGAAGAAGTTATTAATTCATGAACAATTCGTTTAATTCATTTTAGATTTTTTTATTATTTTTTATTTTGGTTATTCATCTTAAAGAAAACAGGTAGATGTTTTCTCTAATTCATTTTAGACGAAAAATCAACCTGTTTTCTTTAAGATAAATAACCCAAATAAAAAATAATAAAAAAATCTAAATCTAATATATCTTGTGTGACCATAATTAACGTGCTGTAAATTTAAACTGATGTGAGGTGTTTGCGATGAGTCAAGAACTGAATAAATATTTGTGACAATAACAAATTCAGGTAGTTTGTGTATCTTGTCATTTCAAGCATTAGTGTATTTTACTTGAACTTTCAAGGTTTATACATTTTCTGAAGTTCTTTCTACGGAAATGTACTATATTAACATAATCCAAGTGATTGCAATAGAGCGGAGATATTTGCTGAAGTTGGAGCTAAAAGTAAACTCTAAACTACAGTTTGATGTAATATTAGTATTTTGAGGAGGACAAATTGATCCTGTTTGACTTTATTCATAAAAGAAAAGCAGGAGAGGCCCTCTGCTGCTGTTGGTGTGAGTGGAGTCTGAGACAGGGACAGCAAAAAGAAAGAAAGACAAATAAAATGAGGTAGTGCCACTTTAATGTAGTCTTTTTAAAACTTCAGGTTCAGACCACTATGAAAGAGTTGTCTGTGAGTATTCATTTTAATTTTAAATGAAAAAACAAGCTACCAATGTTTGAATCAAAAATGGCAGCAGGAAGTTGTCAATCATTTATCAATCAGTGCCACATATACACAACAAAGCCTTATATTTGCCTTGAACCAACCTGGTATATAGATAGACCCATGAAAACACATACTTTTAATGAGGCCATAAAGAAAAAACAATACCATATGTGTATCTTTCTTGTGCTTGAGTTGTTCTTTATTCTCTGGTGAAACGATAATACTATTTTTAAATGAAGAAGCTACTCCTTGAACACTTTCTTTGAGATGATTGAAAAGATTCACTTTGCTGAATATCACCTCGAGATGTCAAATAGTACAACTCCCATTCACTCACAGCTTAAGACATTTAAGAGCCTGTTATAAAGCAGCTTCTTAATCCTAAGTGACACACAAAGGGGATTTCTATTAGACCTAGGTCTATGAAAACAAGTCTAGACGGGTCTGCCTTTCTCACCTGTAACACAAACACACATTATTAAGAAAGAAAAGAGCAACAGTGAGGCTCAGAAGAGGATTTAATGCATGGTTTGTGATATTTTCAGACTGAATATAGCTTATTTCTGCTGTTACAAACACTTTGATACCAACATTGTCTGAGGACTTGAATTGCAGAGAGAACGGAGGCATAAATGTAAGACAGAGAATAATAATGAGCTTATGAGGGAATAAACTATCAACAATTTATAAAAAAGACACGTTAACTGCTCTTGGGACATTGGCCTCTGCACATAACATTTGATTAAAACCAGAGCCACTTTCGTATGATCCTAAACCAAATAAAGAACTTTTTTTTTCTTATTATTTTGTGTGTTAACCTTATTACAGAACTGTGCCAAGTTAATGTTGAAACTAAATCTCTGCAGTGTTAATGCACATGTGACTGAACAAGGATTTAAAGGCAAGAGTGGCTCATTTTGGGTGAAAATCAAACTGATCAGTAGCTGGTGTGAGGAATGTCTGAGAGCTGCCGTTAAAGGTGAATTTCTCCAACTGTGGATCAATAAAGTCCCATCTCATCTCATCTGACATGGTTCCACGTGATATCATTTCTGATACATGGTTCACGATAATACAACAGCAATTCTGCAGACATTTAATCACATAAACGATCTGATAACCTTACATATACATATTTGTCCTAACTCTTGTATTTGAACATAAGTAGTATTTCCTCTAGTGTACGTTAGAATGACTAGAAACTGTAAATGCCTTCATAAACCAAACCAGAAATAAACCAGGTCTAAACCAGATCTAAAATGGGATTTAAAGGCAGTGACAATGTGTAAATGGATTTGTATTAATATGGTTTGCTTCCATGGAGTCAGCTGAAAGGATTAGAATCTGAAGCCCTTGAGTAATCCATCGCTCTAAATGTTTACTGCCTCAATTAGATATTTTAGGTGCGCTCCATCCTCCATAAAACAGACCTAACAACGCCCAGGGACGACCCACTGAGCTGCAATAAATAATGAATCTTAATATTGAATATATTTGTTCCCTGAATGTATCTATGAGCAAAATACACATATATGAATGGTTTAGGTGTTCTTCTTACACTGTGCTTTATTTCACTGTTGATTATATTAACTTTTGTACAAATAGCAGTCAGTAGTGGTTTATTGTTACTATACCGGACTAGTCTAGACCAGACTGTGCTGTATTAGTCTAGTCCAGAAAAATAGAGGACAACTAGAACACTGAAACAATACTAGATTAAAATTAGACAAAAACTTGGCTTGACTGAATATTTAAATAAGGTTAAGCCTTTTTTTAATTTGGGAATTAAGAGTGCTGCACAGTAAATTTTGCAGTGTAAAATTAAACACTGAAAGAGTAAAATTTTACTCTATTTCCGAGGATATATGGTCCTTATCTATATAGTAAAATCTACTCTCTTTCAGTGTTAAAATTATAGAGTAAAATTAACACACTGATTACACCGAGTAGTGTTGATCAAATTTGACACTGGAGGTTTATAACTCCATGAAGTGTAAAAACTACTAAAGTAAATTACTCTTATGTGGTGCTATAATGACTCTACACTTTTACTCTACACTAATGTGTGTTAACACTGTACAGAGTCATTTATAGAGTTAAAATTACCCTACAAGGAGTTATGCAAATAAATACTCTAATTAGTGTAAACTTTACTCTGCTTGTAGTGTAAAATAACATTAATTTCTGCATTAAAAATACAAATCACAAGTTAGAACAATCACATCTGATTTATTGTCCCCATAAGTCAATACATTTTGAAACATTACAATTTACACTGCTGGCATAAAATGACAATATGGGACAACATACATAGAGGAATCTGATGTGCCATACTTTCTTTGAACATCAAATGGTTTGTAATAACACAACTCATTCATTGTCAACACTTTTAAAACTTTACATGGATGAAGCCTGACCTTAAAAGCATAGTAATGGTGATCAAAGTGCACAGTTTCCATCAGTTTTCCACAAAAACAACAGTCTCATCTACCACAACAATGGCTTTGATTTTACAAAACACAGGCATTCCTGACGATACCTCACTGCAAACAACAAAGTCATGGCGGTACTCCATACCTTGACATTTCATCCACTTTGCAGAAAATACATTTGTTGACAATTCACATCCAAATTTGGAAGCAATGTCTGGAGCGTCTCTGATCTCACAGAGTGTGATGATCTTCCTGGACCTACAGTCAACCTTTCCTTGCTCAAAGACTCCATACACAAGGCCATACAACTTTTTGGTGCTTTTCTAAAGTCAGTGGACGTTTTTAAAGCCTTTGACCTGTTTTTTAAAGAAGTTGTGTGTTTGGCGTGCACCACATGTGCAGAATTAAATGATTTTTCTTATGCTACGAGGGTAGTGTAGCATAAAGTGATGCTTTTAAGAAACTCACTGTAGAAAAAGCTGCTTGAAAAGTCTATGATGATCAATGATGAAATGTTTTAGGTATATGGTCATACCGTCAGACAGGACTGGAGAAAATATGATGTTAACAA